>JAYRBW010062335.1:0-10002 GCA_036023295.1 Invenusta paracnida
CTGAGTCAAAAGCTTTGCGGTAATCTACAAAAACAGCAACTAAATCTCTCTGGCGGCATGTTGACTCTTCAATTATTGGTCTTAGAGATAGAATTTCCGTTGAAGTGTCTCTTTGCTGACGAAACCCATTCTGCTCTGTGCGTAGATACGGTTCTAAAGTTGGTTGAATTCTCTGACGTAGGATTTTGTTCTGTAATTTTGCAGCACAGGACATAAGGGGAATTCCTCGGTGTTCATCAAGTCGTGTATTATTATGCATATATGTATAGATACTACATAAGCAATACTTATATTTATATACATAAACAATACAAATTACAACTACACTTACCTATACAGCTGTATTTCCACTTTTCTATAATGATCTTATTTATACTGTAGGTACTAACCGTTCGTTTTCTTCTAATAACTAATTTAAAATTTAAAAGAAATACTTCACATGAATTCAAATGTACTGTACCTTCTTTGTAATACTTCTTTAGTTGTACCTATCATTTTCTGAATATGTACACTTAAAATACGATATATTAAATACAATATAATCAATCTTAACTTGTATTTCAGTGCATTCATTATATACATGATATTTCTTAATCAAGCTTATTTATTGAATATTGTTTTGGTAGCTAGTAATATCAATATATCCTATACGTGTAATGCCTCATACCTCCACTTCACGTTGTACATGTTTCATATTGAATGTAACTTAAACTATATTATATATATATATGTATATTATTATAATATATTGCACAGACATAATGTACACTTCGACACTGATGTTTTTACCGCTAAACAAAGGAGTTAGCAAAACTAAGACTTTATTTTTCCCTTTTCGAATTACAGAAAAGTATAACATTGAATAGAATACATAAATAACATAAATAGTTCAACGTGCATGATTTAAAATGTTTATTTCAGTAAGGAATTATCGTTAAGTCGCATGAGATAACACATGATTTATGAGTATAGTTACAGTTAAAATAAAGTGACTGAAAATGATATATTATTCAGTTATTATGTACCTATATAGCAAGTGTGTCTACCATTGTTTATAGCTGTGAATTATTATTTGTTTTAGTCAAGATTTATATTCTGTAGACAACTTAAGCCATATACCTACCATTAGCATAACGTAATACCTCAATCATTAATTATAATTTATAGTGTTATGCAAAAGTTCAATAAGTAAAACACAAACTTATTTCATATATGTAGTAGCGTTGAGTATATTATCCAAGAGACACCAAATCATTCACAGGATATTAGCCAGTTTGGGTCAATAATATCTATTGTGTAGTTTTTGAATGGAAAGGTATAAGTGCTGTGTAATTATTATTCAGACTAAAACAATTTCTTTTTTCTCACTTGTAAAATATACTCAAGTAACAACTATAAAATCAAAACCTTTAAAAGTATTGGCAACATTAGGCTTATCCCATAAAATATATTAAATTGTGAAGCATTCATCATTTATTCATTTTAAGGTGTCATTAAAGCAAATTAATGTTTTGCCGAGTGGAAAAATAATATTCGCGCACCAAAGTTACTGTGTTGAGGCGTGACTGAAGTATTATAATATATTTTAATAAATTAGATTAATGGTGAAAGTAATGTGCAATCAACACAATTTAAGGTCAATAGGATGCATAACATAATATCGATATTTTAAAATATAGTATTATAGTATAAATGAATGTTATTAACATTAGAATGTGACAGTTTATTTCATTTTAATGCAAATTATGGCACGAAAGTTGTTAATTTTTTATAAAATATAGCTAGTGTTGTAACACAATAAAAATATATCAAAGATTGGTTATGTTTAATATCCATTGAAAACACAGCTTATACATTTAATACAATTATTAAATTTAAATAAACAGCAAAGTACTTTTACTGCACATTTATTTAATAATTTGTATATTATAACATTTATATTAAGTTACTTTATGGAACAGTTATCAATTCAAATGAGAAAATATGCATAAATATTTTCTAACATTTTCTCTAAAATATACTAAAACATGATAAAAACAATAGCAATATATTTTAATACAAAAATGGCAAAAATTTACAAATTCATTAAGAAATATGTTAATTATGAGACGAAAAGTTTACTATGTTAAAATACAATTATTAGATATTTTATTTTATAAAAATGCATTTATTAATCGTGTTTTATTTATTGTAATCAATGTTTACAAAATTACAAAATTATCCATTTCGAATAAAAAATATATATTTGGTAATATGAAGGATATCTATTTAAAAATTGTATTGTATATTTATCTAAAACTAGAAAATTTAAATATTGCATAGTTGTTGAAACTATTTCAATTTATTTATACTATTTTAAACAATTTATTCTTAATATTTTTATAATAAATATTAATGTAATCGTTATTTATCATTTTACATTATAGTTAGTTACCTGATAGTTATAATATCAAGTTAATATGTAAGTTAATTTGAGACCAGTTTAATAGTTTTTTGTAACAAAATATAATTTTTAATGAGCTTGTACAGCATTGTACAAATGAAAAAGATACAAATATGTATAACAAACTTTCGAAATGAATACCGTGTCCTTCATGTAACTCTTAGAGCATTAGAAAACTATGTGAACAAATAATATGTATAGTTTTGATTAATATAGTTTCTTGTGGTTTAAACAAAAACATTAAAAGTACTTTATTTACAATGTTTTTATTTAAAAAAATAGAGAACGCCGTTTTGTCCTAAATCATAAATTTTTTTCATGTCATCGTGAAATAACATGATAAGGTGACTAGATTTTAAAGTGCTGCTTTATGAATCCTCTTTATATTGCAATCATATGATGATCAAAAGTCTGCTTTTCTGTTAATTTGTGCATATTACTTTACATATATACATATATGTATATTATATCTATTAACTCTATCTGAAAACACATTTCGGAGCTCAATTGATCACAGTTTTCTTTTTTCTTTCCTATTAGTACTTTCTGTTTGTTCTCCGATGTTCCTCCCATTTCCTTCCATTTGACAATTTCCAACTCTCTCTTTTATTCTTCAAGAGTCAGAAACGCCACTCCACCCCACCCAGTACACAAGTCATGTGGAAACACACAGAAAAATAAGATATTTGTGTATTTTCATGTAGTGCTCTTTTTCCTCTGCTGACCAAATAATTATACTTCTGTTAATTCATTAATTATAAGCATTTCTCTACTGTATGATGAAGAATGATATAAACCCTACAGTACAAATATATTTCCCACATGAGCGAGCTATTTTGATGCAAACACAAAGTCATTACAATGCAACATTTTGGGATATTATTCAAGACTATAACTTAAATGTCATGTTTTAAATTAACAAAGTATGGCATACACATATGACATATATTGACTAAATAATTTGCTACAGTAAATTAAAAATAAAATTTACATTTATATGCGGGTGTACAACTTGAATAAAGTCATTAAAAAGTCGAAAGCCCTTTTATAAGCCTGCTATCTACAACAAAATACTGCTTGAAAGTTAAATAAATGATTCAGTTTATGATGACCACGCACAGGATACATAAAAGGTATTCACCCAAAAGTCGTCGGAACAAATGCATTTAAGTTACTATCCCGTTTGAGTCATGTAGTCTCAGTGCTTTAAATAGTGGAATACATTTAAAGTGCTTTATAAATTGGTTTTATTGAAAAAGCGCGTAGAATGTTCAGTTATACTTTGGCGCTTTCTTACTCAAGCGCCTAAAACCTCGAATGAAGAAACGAGCAAAAAGAAAGAAATAAGTGATACCATTCTACCGCAGCTTTCCGACGCTTACAGTATATCCACTCCTCTCTGTTTTTCTCTTACTCTCCATTTTACTTCTTTCACAGAATTGAGAATTTCAACGCCAAAATATATGTTTATATGGAATGCCAGTGTTTGCTAATAATTTCTATTTCTCCTCAGAATCTTGTTATATGGTACAATCGGCACGCACGCAAAACAAAACAGTAAACAAATAGACAACCACAGCTTTTATATAATGGAGTTTGCCTTCATGTTTGGATAAAAAGATTTTAATCTTATTAGTTCATTTTACATATACATTACATACATATTCATCTCGTACGTAGACAACGAAATCTTACAATAAATGCACTATGTGCCATAAAGAAGGCAAAATTTAGACATTTTAGCTTACTCGAAATAAACGTCAATAAATAAGTCAATCAAATAAGTTATATTTTTATATTTGGAAAAAGTTGACTTAGACTATCTGTAAAATTTATGTTGCAATTCCTTTTTGTCATAAATGTTGATATACATGTTGTGTATATCCTCAACTGTATAAGACTTCCAATTTGCATTAAATGAAACCATTTACATACAAGTCGATCCCTATGATAATTAACTCTATGTATTCATGTGATATGTATATCTACTGTTATATATTATATGAACGAACTCTGATTGTATATTAATAAAATGTTTCAATTCACAAAGTATTTTTAACCCCCTACAATTTGAATGGTAGTAACTTATGAGGCAACCTGTCTATATGGCCTTTATTTCAAAACAATGAATTAATGAATTAAAGATTTTGAAATCATCTTAGTATATTATATGTCTCTCGTTAACTCGTAATAATTTACAATTAAAAATTAAAAAACGTATAATAAGACAATTATTGTTTTATCTAAAACATTGAGAAATAAAGCTAAGCCTAAATTTAAAAATTGACAACAAATAAATAGATTCAAATGTATGTATTCAAACCAGATTTAATACTGAATTACTGATCTCCGTGGAATATTTTTTGTCATCACGTATCTCTCCATTTTTCGCAAAGTATCGGTATATTTATAAAAATCTGTAACTAAAATTGTTTACATTAAAAGTTCTTATTTTGCACTAAAGAGACTGTCTGTGGCCTTTGTCTAGTGAAGTCAAATCTCTATTTACTCAAATTACATATTATACACACTCACTGAAAAAAAGCTACCCACATAACTTTGTCGTGATTTCAATGATTTGCTTCATTCTAAAGATGATTATGATACTACATACATTAAACAATGTAAGATAGAAGGTGTCCGTTTAGTTCCATTATAAGTTGCCAAAAACTTGTCCATCACACAAGTTTTGTGGTGGCCCAAAACGTTGCTGTTGTAGCTTCTGATAGTGAAGGGGAAATTAGAAAAGTTACTGACATCTTCTCTAAGGGATGTAGCAGCGCTTATTTTATTCCACATCAATTTTAGATAAGGCATTACACTATAGTGTATAGCACCTTTATTTATTATTTGATAAAGTATCACATTATTATTATTATTATTATTAAAGTCTCAGTGTTTCTTGTATATTTTTATCAAATATTTTGTATATTATGTACTTACAATGAAATGATATTTTTAATAAAAATTTAAATATTATTTAAAACATATTTGATACCTAATGTCAACTAACATACATATATATATATATCAAGTCGAAACATGACAAACTATAACACAGAATTATATAAGACTAAATAAATTATAAATTATTTTCGATATACAAACGTATTAAAAATGTCTTATTACATTTATCAAACAAGTGTAAAATAATATTTAGATAATTATTTAATTAATTTTTACTTTTGAATCTGATTTCGCCCTTTATCATAAACTGAAATTATCAAAGTAAACTAATGTAAGTATTAATTTAAACAAATAGTGTACCATTTTAATATGCTTTCAATTGGTGATCTAGTATACTTTATTTTTAAATATACTCACGCAAAATAGGGTATTTTCATTACAAACATATTGCTTTACAAAATGATTAAGGCTAAAAAAAGTATTTATTTCTTTCAGGAAAATATGTAAATTTGAATAAAAAATTAATGTTGATGTATACATATAAATTAAGTTAACACATAGCTGAGAAAAGTTTACGTGATAATAAAAAGCAAGTAATGTGATTACATATGTAAACTGATACTATTTGCATACATTACTGTATCCATCAAATCATACCTAATTTTATCTTTCACCAAACAAAGCTACCTTTCATTGCAAAACTATCACAAATAGCTTAGTAAGTCTGACGTTATACGCCGATATAGTTATTACATGGAAGAAAATAAAGTGAAACGTGCCATATAATATATAAGAACGAGGATAATAGACTATTAAACTCTCCTAGAACAATAATGGACATTTGATAGAATAGCATTCATTCAATGTGATTTATTCATTGCCATTGTTTCTATACATTATGCAAATATGCAATTCTTACTAATTTCTTTTATTACTTGAGGTATTCAAATAACAGAAAAAGAAACAGTTTAAGACAACTTATTTTGTGAATAATATTTTATGCCCTTTTATTGTTTTTTTTTTATTTCGTGTATTTCATTGTATTGTATTGTACTATATTGAATTGTATAATATTGTATTGTATTTCTTTTCATGTAATAATTTTACGATCGTATTTTTTTATGAATTCTACTTTTTGCAATTACTTTTTGCACAAATACTGGCGCCTAGCTTTCGCTTGTCATTTACTTAAATAAAACATTTAGTAACCATTAAAACTGTTTGCAATTATCCAGGTTAACTGCTTTAACATATAGAGGGAGTTTGAGGAAAATAATTTGAGTATCTAAGTTTGTGATATTTTAATAGATTTATATAAATAAACACAAATAAATCGGAAAAAAAATATGACGTATCCACAGTTAATGAAAACTTTAAAATAAATCCATTATCTAGGACAGAAGGACCTAACTGTAGAGTGTGGCGACACGACCACCAATCAGGTGGCAGTCTGTGCTAGTGGGGTTATAGCCCCAGCTACGATCAAAATTTGAAATATTTACCATGGTTGCTATATGCCAGTCGAAAGATTGGTGACACGAAAGGGTTTGTTTGTATTGATTCCGTGTTAAATAAGTTGTCACCGAAATACTGTGATAAAAAATATATAAAGCTAATGAAACAAATTAAACTGAACCTAGAGTAACAGACATATACTGTTCACATATAAAACCTTGTATTTATGTATATTGAGTCAACAATTGAATAATAGATATACTGAAAAAATGATCTCAAATTAGTAGATTAATAAAATATCAGCAAAATCATCAGAGACGACGTTTCTTTGTCAAGGGTATTTGAACTCTTGTTTGCATTTATTTATCTTCATTTACTGCATTCATTCAAATTCTAAAAGATAATAGATAATTTCGAACAGATATAAACATCAAAAAGCACAAACTATATAAACAATTAGTATATTTGTCCAACTAATTATTTTTAAATTAAAAATGTTGATTGTTTAAATGAATAAAATCATTATTTGAATTGTTTATCGGACGTTATTTCAACCTGCAATATTTATGTAATTTCCCAAATGGGATTATAATATAATTAATTATACATTTATTGACGCTTTCTTCGAACAAAGCAGAACTTAATTGGCAATGTTTTTCCGACTTTTGTAATGGTTAGACTAAACATTTTAAAATTCTTTAACAAAATTTATGGTGGAAAGCACCATATTCTTACAAAAACAAAATAATAATAATTTATCAACTCTTTTAATTTACAGTAATGAATTCGGGTTTTACATCGTATCTGGAAATAAATGTATATCTTCCTTTTGAAGAATTTTTAGCTATAAATGTCAATTTTTTACACCAACGATGAACTAATAAACTTTTATGGGTATAATTGAACTTTTAGATAAACTTTCAGGGAAATAATCAAAGCAGAATGTGCTTATGTTGTATCGGTATGCGCTTAAAACGCATCCACAAATGACTTTATTAACTTGTCATTTTAATATTAAGTATATACCTAAGCATATTAATATTAGTTATAACAATTGAAATAGTTTCATATTTCAAGTAATATTAATGTATAACACTTATACATAAAAACTAGTGCACAAAATTAATAATGACGTTTTCAATAGGAAAATTATTACAATAAGCATGCATTCAATAACATATTGTACTTATTGTTATTGATCTTTATGCCTGTATGTTATAATGTATATATACATAGTTATATGTGCCTTACATAAATTCCGTTTTTTAATTAGGTATATTATGCTAAACTATTAAGCTTTCAAACTATTACATATATACATAGGTCAGTGTTTGTCTGCAACCTTTTTACTCATCAACACAATAAATAAACTGCGGCTGGTGTTTGATATACATATAAACCTTGGAAGAATAAACATATAGGTACTTTTTACCAACTTCATTAAGATTTCGGATGCAATTTCTGGTCCATATTAGGAAATGTGGTGTGCTAATTTATTTATGTTTCTGTTATTCATATATTAACATTCACAATATTAGCATTATTCTGTTCTACAAGTCGAACTAGGTATACGAAAGAGCTGTCATCTTTACATATTCAAGAAAAATAACTGTGAAAGTAATTCTCCAAAGACTGAGCCATATACAATTTTCATAATTAATGTGCATCTTTTCTGAAGTTAGAGAATTTTTCAGCAAGACAATTGTCATTCGTCATAAAATATAGTGTGGTAGATTTATATTTTAGAATCGTATTTAGAATAAATTTTGGATCGTATACAAAAAAAGAAAATCGCTACATAAATCATACTAGGTATCTTAACTTTGGAATCATTGTTTCTAATACATGTTTATAAAGATCTAATCTTTTTACTGGGCATCAGGATTGTGTATTATACCAGAAATACTAGAATTGTAAATTACACCAGATATGTTGTTGTTCAATATAATTTTAATTGATTTAATTTAGTATTTGATATAAAATATAATACATACAAATAGTACTAAAACATTATTGGCTATACTTTTAATTGCAAATAACTTGTCGTTAATGAGAAATAAGAAGCCACAATAAAATTAAAAAACGTATTTTATTAAAAATATCAAGTTTTTGCCATTCAGCGTGATGGCATAATTATAGTGTCCTAACTATATAGACTTCTTGCTGAGCGGCGAAAGTTTTTGATAATAAATATGATAATGGCTTTTTATTTCATATCTGACAAGTGACCATTTATATTTGTTCCTACAATCATCAACTAATCATTCATATATAAATGTAGATGGTTGTTCTAATTTTTTAAATGGAATCCTGAATACTAGAATGTAGAGTCTGCAATCGAAAAGAAAATTATTTGTATGAGTTTTGGCGTTAATAACGTCAATTTTATTTGATTTTGGAGAAATGTATATCCTCTATACGCGTGGTATAACGTTAATGTTTTCAATATTTGGATATTTAATCATTTTGTATATAACATTTGCCATTGCACTTTAGAATTATTAGGAAATGTTGTGCTCCAAATCTAAATATATTTCAACTATAAAAACTGTAAAAAGACGAAGAAAATTGTATTTGAGATTTAAAAAATGTAGCCTTTTATTTCACAAAGCAAAAACAAACTCTGACACTTGTATATTTCGAGCCAAAAAATTTAAACATATCTTTCAACTTATCATTTTAGTAAAATTTTAATTTTTAAAGAACTTTAAAATATACACTAGATGTCAAAAGGAAAGGAAAATAAAATTAAAAAAAAAGAATAATATCCCCGTAATATACCTGAAACGTGGTGGGGCCCATACGCTGAATGAGGCCTATACGCTGAATGGGGCCTATACACAGAATGTGGCCCATACGCTGAATGGGGCCTATACGCTGAATGTGGCCCATACACTGAATGGGGCCTATACGCTGAATGTGGCCCATACACTGAATGGGGCCTATACACTGAATGGGGCCTATACACTGAATGGGGCCTATACACTGAATGGGGCCCATACGCTGAATGGGGCCTATACACTGAATGGGGCCCATACGCTGAATGAGGCCTATACGCTGAATGGGGCCCATACGCTGAGTGGGACCCATACGCTGAATGGGGTCTATACGCTGAATGGGGCCCATACGGTTTTTAGTTAAGCTTATGATCATAGTGATTAAGTTTACATACACACCTTTAAAAAGCCATCTGAATT
>JAYRBW010062336.1:0-10001 GCA_036023295.1 Invenusta paracnida
GCTTTCATTTTGCGACGCGAACGTTTTATGTAGGTTTGTTTTAATCATAGGTATTGATTCTAATTACAAATATGTATTTTTTTTTTCATCGGTTTTTTTAATATCGCATTTTTATATTAAAATAGATTGTACATGTATTTTCAATAATTATTGTTTAGTTTCATCTTTTTATTGGGGCGGGGAAATATTCTTTGTTAAACATTGTTATAAGTAAATATTTCTCATCAGAATCATATTACATTTATGAAATTTGAATAAACAAAAATGTAATACTTTCTGTGAAAAAAATAGCACGAAAAAAGTTCAATTTTATGTCTGTGATATAAATACTTAAGTTTGAATCTATTTCTATTTATAATATATTTTTCTATAAATTATATACATACTGTGACATAGTCGTTATCTCTCATACTTGTGGTTTAAGTTACAATCATGAAATAGTAATGTGGAAAACGCATATCACGAATTTGTAAATTTATGAAATTGCAATGTGTTACTTTATCAAATTTATTATATATACACAAACTATGTTTAAATATATTTTAAATAATATTTGAATTATTTATGATTTGTGATGTCCATATATACTACGTTACCAAAAATAATTCCAAACTAATTTTGTAAAATTAAAGTATTTAATTTTTGTCATGTACATATATATTTTATAAATGTTCTTAAAATAAGACACATTCAAAATTAAAATAATCTGACTACTAAATAACATTACTACTTGAAAGTGAAAAATACATGATTAAGTTGTTGAATTCTGTTAACAACAATTTACTAATTATTATTTGGTGATATAAAGGAATGATATATTATGTTATCCATACCTACTTTAATAACATAGTTGTAGCTCACATCTTGACTTGTAAAACAATTTATTCATAGAAAGTTTGCAGAAATACTGATACATATTTTAACTCTGAAAAGATGTTACTTATTATAATTTAATATGCACATGATACTATGATACTCTCAAGAGATTGACAGAAGTATAGAATGTTACACTTTATAAATTGTGAACCACTCGATTTAGAAACGACTATAAATGATGTGGAAATAGTTTTGAAAATTCAACTAGTAAATTCGAACTATTTTGAACAATCTATTTTTCATTAATAGTAATATATGTGGTGGCACTTTTTCCCTTCAGATCCTTGACCATGGATACTTCTGATTCCTTTCAACCACTAAAGACGACTTAAGCATACATCAGTCAAGATATCGATATTTCTTGAACACACAGTGTACAAGTCTTCACTGTTGCATATATGCATTACTTTAATATGTGTACTGTTTGACGTCTTTATTTTCGAATCTCTTTTTACTCAACCGATGATAATTAGACTGTTTCACGGATACTGTACAGGCTATCGTGAAAATAATAGTACCTTCAACCTACTATTATAAACGCACAGTTCGGTATTATTGTGCAGTCTACTTTGGGGTGTTATTATTTTATTCATTCTCTTAATTTAATTAAGTGCAATATCCATTTCGCTTACGGAATTATGTGGTGCTCTCAACCTCAACTATGTAAACTAAACCATATAACAAACTATCATTAATTGTAAAAATAAATGATACTGTTTTATCTGCAATGCTCATGCTATTTTCACAATATATTAATATTATTGCATATAATTACTCAGTACATAATAATATTATCTAGTTCCAATTGTGCTTATATTTTTTGTATAACTTTTATGTTAACCCTTTTACCAAATGGCTTTTATTATTCCCTCTTCCATGGCCTTTTGTTTGTCCCACTTTCTACTGTTTAGCTATTTATTTGAGATTTACAAAAAATGACTTATTACACAGTAGAAATCTTGCTATGAGATTATAAGATCAACGAATATTAGTGGATCTTTTAACTTGTTACTTTTATTACTTGACTAATTAAATTAATACTTCTTGAAATCGGAATCTCATCTAACTGAATTAAGCGTTTAATATTTAATATGCTATTACCCGAGTGTCTTATTTATTTTGTTTTCCCTTTGTGATGAATATACTAATAAATACTTTTATTATACTCTCCTTGCTTGTATTTATTATAATATTAGCAACATCTGACATTACTAGCAGATTAGAGTACATATAAATACTGTTTCAATAAGAGCAATATTTACAACAAAGTATTTTTTATTTACTTAAGCAATAGAAACCAATAACAGCAAACTTTTACTTTTAATAGTAGACTGATTAGTAAAGCTCAATATATCTAAACTATTCGCACTATCTGAAAGTAGTGGAAGCTGGGATAAGTGCATCTGTTACATACCGGTATACATCATTCTTTCGTCACTGACTGATTAAAATAGTACTTAGAAATATTGTTTTACAATAGTTTAAATTAGATCATGAATTGAAAATCCTAAATTATGAGCGGCACCGGATACGATAAAATGAGATACAGCTCAGTTTTACAATTAAGAAGTTAATTAAAATAAATCAAGCTACACACATCTATGGCATTCATTTACAAATAGTTCTTAAAAAAAGCAATAATTTATATTCAAATGTACACAATTTTTTTGTTAACATACTAATAATAATAAATAGGCTTTATTGGATAAAGACACATGTAGACAAACGCTACATAGAGTAAAACACTGCAGTAGAAAATGGAAATAAAGCTTATAATGCTTAAATGCGTATAATGGTTATAAAAACTGCTAATAAAAGCAACGATAGAAGAGTTAAATTGGAGGTAATAATACTTTTTACCATCACATTTACATAAAATGTATTAAAATAAAACGATTTTTTATATACGACGATTTACAGCGCGAGTATATGAAATCGATAAGAGTGAACACTTTTATAGTCATTACTCTATCGCTACTAGTAAGGAGTATTAAGTGTAGCCATTGGGTATTGATTACGAAGCCCTGATTCACGATAGCCAACAGTTATTTGGGTTTTTGTGGCCTCTAGCACGAAGCCAACACGAACCAAGTGAAAAAAGTAATATTATTAACTTCTTAGTTTATTTTCAGACAAGTTATTTTTGCAAAAAAAAACTTCGTCAAATTGACCAATATTTAGCTACCGATAGCATATTATCTATGGCACCAACAATAACGAGTGAGGTGTCATTCGAACCAGACTGGCTTCGTCTCTTTCATAGTTCTTCACTCGTCAACTTTAGTAAATAACATTTTGCTTTTTAACATATTTTTCCTCGTTGCTAATGGCCGGTTGTTCATTTGGGCGCGCTTTTTAAAAACAGTAAAAAATGTTGTGTATATTTGTAATCGGTAATATAAAGGTAATTGAAAATATTACATTAAATCTGAATAAATATCTGAACACAGTATTTAAATGAAGAAGTATATATAAAAATATATATTATAATGATTATTATCATTATACATGTGATGATGATATTAATTAACAGGCATTTCAGTTTGGTTTAATAGCCTCAACTATAAAAATAAATAAAGATTTATGTGTATATTAAAATCCACATATATTTTATTTTTAATTACTAATAATATATTTTATGTGTTCTTTACAATGGTAAGAATAAATTATTTTTTAACAGAAAAATAGTATTTTATCTATAAATAAATAACTATGGGTATATATATATATATGTATATTAAAATCCACAATATTTCATTTTAATTACTAATAATATATTTTTTGTGTTCTTAAAATTGTGGTAAGCATAAATTATTTATTAATGTAAAAATAGTATTTTATCTATTTTTTAAGACAAATTTACTTTGCTTGTCTTATAATCCGTGCTGTAATAGTACATTTTATATTTGACTTAAAATAAGTTTTATTTATTCTGGACCATATCTACACTGCACTTTAACTATCAAATTATGAATTGACTTTTAATTTAATTTTTAGTTTATAAAAAATGTATATTTATAAGTGATTTTTAAAGTTTTGCAGATTTCATGATATTATATGCAATCAAAGCTAAAGTTTAGAAAAAGAATAAGTACTCATTTAATTTTGGGATCAGAATAGTATAATCAGTTTTATATATACTTTTTGCTTCACTTTGTATAGCAATTAATAAATGGATTGTTTACATTTTATTCTCAATTTATAAAAAAATAAATTAAACGAGATTGGATTTTATTTGTTTCAAGCTACACATTGATTATTTAATTTTTAGAAATATTAGTCAGGGTTTCCCATTATTTTTCTGTTTTTATTTTAAAAATTGATAAAGAAACAAAAAGAAGTAAAAAATGTTGTTTATAATTTATAGTAAATTTGTTCAATAGATTATTGCATAGGAGTTATTGAAAGATTGTTAACTTTTATTGAAATAAACTCAGAAATGTTAAGGAAATATATCATTTTATAGAATTTTAGAATCATATTAATTAATAAGCATTTTAGTTAGGTTTCATAGCCTTACTTATAAAAATAAAATAAAATAAAATATATATGTATATTAAAATCTACATATATTTTATTTTTAATTACTACTAATATATTTTATTGTGTTCTTTACAATGATAAGTATAACTTATTTTATAATGGAAAATGGTTTTAATAAATAAAAATAAAGTTTTATGGTATGGTTCCTGTTATCTGTGTGTTTGGTCCTATATTTATTGTTGTATCTTCTGGTAGCCTGATAAAAGAAGGCGCCGATATCACAGAAAAATGACAGAGTCATAAAAATGCAGCCAAATAATAAGATAACATTGCCATGTATATATTGAGAAAACGTCCATTCAAATAATGGTAAAAGATAGTCAATAAAAGATGGTGATATAAAAATGACGCCAAGAAGGTGTGTATTATTTTAACAGTTATGTCTATTCTTGGTGCAAAACTAAAAATGAACAAGTTGCAACAAGCGTATTGATAATACGTTGAATTTACACATACTGGACAACTAAAATAGAGATCTGGACCATTATATATCTTCTGGAAAACATAATTTATGCCAGGCGGTTCGAAGATGTTATGGTATTGCTGTGGTATGTAGTGGTATGGGTAGAGCCTCTGCTCAGTACAGTGGCGTCTTGACTGTGGAATAGCCGCATTTATTTATAGATGCGGAACTCACATAACTAATGCGAATAATTATTAGTCTACTGTCACACTATTCGTCACATTATTTTTGTTTGGCACCAATAATAGATATAACTATTAAAATAATACACATCTTCTTGGAGTCATTTTTATATCACAATCTTTTATTGACTACCATTTACCATTGTTTGAATGAACGTTTTCTCAATATACATACATGGAAATAATATCTTATTATTGGCTGCATATTTATGAATATGTCGTTTTTTTCTGGGATTATTCTTTGTAATAACTACCTAATAAAGTTAGGTAAAGCTATCTAATACGTAAATTAATTATCTATACTTATCAAGTCCAAATACTGATATTTTTCTATTGGGTTAGGGTTGTTATATCAAAGAATAATAAAAGGTTATACTAAAAAGCTCGATACATTTAGTATAACATTCTAACTTTCTTACAGTTAGTAAATTGGCCTGTTGAAGTGTTAATTATACAGAGTACAACATTATGAATAAAATATACAATTGTAATAATAGTTGGTTATAAAGTTGTTATCAATTCTTTGGCGTGTTGATGGTTTATTCGTTACGTTGTTTCTTCGCTGTTTTCTATCTACTATGGCGAAAATCGATTCCAGCTCTTCAAAAGAATTTGGAAGTTTGGAGAAATCCACAGACTGCAGTTCATTTCTGTGTGCGGATTTTGTCCATAAGTCGCTCATAGCTTCTTTCTACTTTTCTGTGGTGCTTTCGTATAGCTTGATATTATTATGATAGTCTTGTGTCCACTGATGGACTTATGTCCGAATATGAAAAAATGCTTTTTAGTGTGTTTATTGTCGATACCTGTATAGGCAGTGGTTCGTGAACAATGTTATGAGTTTGCTTCAGGTAATTATCACCATTAGGTTTCCGTATGCTAACAAAGTATTTACTCAACATTTCATCTAATTTCTCAGTGGACATTTGTTCCAATTGTACTAATATTCTTAATTTGTGCTGTAAAAATTCCTCAAACCTTTTTCATTAAAGAGACCACGTTATTGGTATTTTTGCAATACTTAGATATAATTAAGTCGTCTGTGTTAAATGAATTATCATAACAACGTTTATTCGTGCTAGACGACATATTGTTTACAACAAAATCACATTCTTGAGGACTTTACAAATGACAATATAGTTATAAATTGGTAATGTGGTTTAACTAATATCTTTAATATCCAGAAAAATAAATCATTTTGGCTCAGCATTAATTATTTTCTTCATATTTATAAACAATTAGTTTGACCGCATTATCCATTTATAACCATAGATTTATATCTACTTTATTTTATCTCTACATTTAAACAGTATATTAGACATTGCGTTAGCATCGTCAAGCCAAAAACAAGAGCGTCAGCAATTAGATTGAGAGATGCTTATGGTGGTCGAATATGGCGGCCGAAAGTGTTGAGTTGACATATGTTGAAGAAAATGTATTATAGGCATACGGGTAAACATGTACTTGTTTATATGACGGCCGAAATATGTACATGAACATGCTTACCCGTATGCATGTACATATTCTTCATTTTATTCAACATATTATGTCAACTCAACCCTTTCGGCTGCCATAAATGCTAACTGCTCTACGTCATTAATGCTACGAAGAATAGGCCTATTTTTGACAGCTAATAAATCGGGTTAGAATGTATTAAAAAGCTAATTTTTGGTATCAGCCTAATCACCAAGCCCTAAGGAACAAAATGCACCTTAAATGGACGTTTAAAAGGGTTTCTAAATACTCAAAGTGGTCAATTTTGATAAAAAGTGTTTCTTCTTCTTCATGCTTTTATCTAAACCAAAACGACCGCGTCGCAAAAATGAAAGCCAATAAACTAGCTCCTTAAAAGAGAAACGTTGAAATAAAATTGATGATAATAAGTACAGCCATTACAGAAATTGATGTAAAAAGGGTACCAAGATTTAATTGTTACAATGCTTGTTGTTTAGATAGCATAAATATATTATAGATCAAATATAGCTATACCTACGTATACATATAGTACTTTGAAATTTACGAATTGCCTAAGTCCTATACTTCAAGTTGCAATCCTGGACAACAAAGCATGATAAATCTTAAAACTTGGTGTTAATACAAATATTGAAAATATAACTACAGTGGATAAATAAGATGTTTTTATCAAACCGTAGAAAAAAATGTTACTCAATCTATGAAGTAACTCTTTTTATTTAGAATTTAGAATTAGATATTTAAAAAGAAATTGACTTTTCATCGGGTATTCAAGTTACTCATATTAGGATATAAATTTAATCGAATAAGTGTCGTTACTACTTTATCACAAAAAACTTATTTAATAAATATTCCTACAGTCTAGAAAACGTTATTCAAGACTTACGATTTTGGATGTAGTTGTATTTAGTGCCAGAAATAAAAATTAAAATGTAAGAAATGTCAAACACAAGAAAAAAAAATGATTCTTTATTTTTACGCATATAAACAGACGCAAAAATTTTATTATATTATTCAGTTTAAAAAATAATAATTATTTCCAAAGGGGTAAGTATATATCAATGAAACGTGTAAATGAAAAGAGTAATCTTGCTATACATCTAAATTTCAATAATATCAGTTGTGAATGTAACGCGTAAATAGGGGATGCACACACCATTCGCATATAAACGGGGGTGATATGATTCGATGTTTTAGCGACCCCAAGCTACGCTTTGTATACACAGTTCCATGTTAGAGAGATTACGAACTGTTCAATAAACAATTCTATAGAACTATGGAAGTAGAAGGGTTCTCAGGTTTGCGAGATGAGGTCGAGCTCGACACCGGGGGTACAAAGCATGGCTCCAAAAGCGCCAGTGTGTCCAGTTTTGATGAAGTTGATCTCGAGTTTGCTATAAAAAAAGGCTAGTTGAGCTGCTTCTCTTCGAAAGATGGGGTGCTGCATCATGTTCCCTCCGATGTAGATCTGGCGGAAAAGAGGGGTCGAATTATTTGAGTTTTAATGGAGATTCAATAAAATTAGGAAGAAACTGTTGCACAAACACATCTGTTTAATAACAAATTTAATTGAAATGACGTAGTATATTTATAAACTATAACTTGGAAAACTTTAGTAGTAAAATATTTATAATTTATATTTTTTTTAAATGTTAAAGGGTGATGGGACTACTAATTTAGTTTTAGTAGTCCCTGATAGGGTGTAACAAAAACGGCCGTTTTTAGTATTTGTTATGCTATGTATATGCAGAGAGAATATATGGGCAGCCCCCCCCCTGTTACTTGTTGCATTCTGAAGTTTTGTTACAACAGGTATCGATCGCTACGTGCGTACTTACTCGTCCGATTTTGAGGATATTTGCGGCCATCGTAAGCTGGCGAAGGATGCTCTGGGCAGCCAATGAGGTGAAAGAAGCAGCCACGTCCTCTCTTGAGAAACTCGAAAGATCTTTGTTGTAGTCGGCCAACTTTCCGAAGGAAAAGATTGGCATGTCGCTCGGCAATTTCCCAAGCGTGTTCTCTGGATCATCGACGATCACTTCCCACACTTCCGTGTCTAGGTTGTTGCGTTTTCCGGTCATGGCTAAATCGCAGATTTGGTTGTAATCCTTCAGTAGGTAGATGTGAGAATAGAGCAGGAAGTGAAAGTTTAGTCATAAAGAAAGTGAGATAACAAATAATTATTTGAAATACAAAATCTACAAAATTTTGAAAAATACTCTCATTTTACATACTTTAAATTTGAAAAGAGTCTTAAAATTAGAAAATAATATTGGTTTGTTTTAGAATATAATACTAGTAGTAATATGTGCTATACATTTCTAATGTTATCATAAATTGTTCTTCGCGCACCATGCAGTTAACTACATTTAATGGCATTCCCTACCGAAGTACCCAGCAATGCTCTGGAACAGCCAAGAAACGCTTTCCCGGAAAGAGCGTTGCCACCGAGCATAGAAGCGGTGCCATCCTCGTTAAGTCGCACGGTTGCGCCCGCTGAGCCTAGCATGCAGAATATCGCCGGTAAAACCTTGCGCTCTCCAGATCCGGCACCTAGATTCTCGCCCATAGTGTCGATCATCTACCAAGAAACAATTAACAGGAGCATTACGATCGCGCATATTGGGGATTTTATTTTACGACTGGTATTCCACGAACCACACCTACGGTTTACCTAAAGGTGCTTCACACAAATATAGTCATACTTTTCACACTAATGCAGTATTCTGAATCGTAAGATAAATCTATGGATTACTAAGAGGATTACTGTCGATGTGTAGAATTTATAAACATCATGCACAGTTCGCAAAGCAAAACCTGTTTATAACGAGAATTCAGTCTTGGGGTTCAATGCGAACATTGAACGCGCCGCGTCACGTTTAGTGTGCATAGACCTTTAGACTGCATTAGTTAAAGTGTGTAATTTGTTTATAACTACATAAGTAATATAATCATCACCCAATCAGAATGCAGAAAATTGGCCAATGAATTGCAAGAAAATAAATAAATGTTGTTCAAACTACATTAGATCCACAAACTATATATTATAGTAAATGTTAACATTAATTCATTTATAATAATTCGAAAATTGTACCATATAATGTATATTTATGAAAAGGTCACCAAATTGTATTTTTAGTCAATTATGCCTCTATTTTGAGTATACGTTCTCAGTATTTGGAAGAATTGTGTATACCTTTCAGTAATGAATAAAAAAGAATAACTTAAGTACTATAAAAATGACTAGTAGTCTTGTCTTATAGATCTAGTAAATAAAAATGTGTACATTTTATAAGTATATCTTTCAAATAAAAGTGTTCCCTCAGCAATTCTTTTAATATAAGCGCTCTTAAATGCTCCACAACATCCTTTTTTGAATTATAAACTCATAGTCCGGGAGCCCAGAGGCTCCAGTCTAATGGAACGAGGTCCCAACAATCAACCCCCTAGATGTTTAGTACTAA
>JAYRBW010062337.1:0-10001 GCA_036023295.1 Invenusta paracnida
CTGCTTCTCTGTCTGCGGATTCATTTCCTATTATCCCACAGTGGCTGGGTATCCATGTGATGCACACCTTCTTGTCCATCGACGCCAGTTCTTCTATCTTCGTGGTAGCCTCTACTAATAAGTTGCTGTTGCCATTGGGTTATATAGGTGGTATAGGGAATAGGAGAATAGTCCATTTCTATGGTTTTTTGCGAAACTTATTTTTAGGACAGCCTATATAGATGAGAAATTCAAAGACAATAGCAGGTAAGAAAGCCATAATTTACAATTTGATAGGATTCATTTTATTTATAAAGTCAATTAATTAGTTATAATTTAAATAGCAACTCACCAAGGTATTTTCAGGTAGAATATTTATAATAGAACGAAATATGTATATCCATTAATTATGAACAAATGCTGTTAAATTACTAAATCTTTACAATTCTTTACAAAATACAAATCTTTTACAGTTACAAATTATATATATTTTTTGATTAGTGCTATCTGTATCTCAATTGTAATCCGGACTACATAATATTTTTCAAAAATTAATTTTCACAATTAGCTATACATTTAAAATAAGTAGGTCACGTTTATGATTCCCGATATCTATCTCAAAGCGCGAAAATAAATTTGAATTTTTGTATCAATTAAATGGTTAGTTTTTGTTTAAAAAATGAATTTGTATTAATAATATTGACTTTCTCGTTTATTTAATTTATTTACCGATTCATTTTGAATATTAAGTCTATATCGATTTGCCTTAAAATGTGTCTTTCATTTTGATGCTCCATTTTAAATTAAAGACCGATAAAAGAATCGTTCATTCTAAAAGCGTTTAATGATTCCAAACAAAAAAGAGCGTTCCTAATGATTTCACTTCTCAAAAACAATTACTGTCTATTAATGGAGTTGATTTCGTTGTAGCTCTATACTTAATCATTGCACCAGATATATTTCTAAGATCAAATAATTCCTTGAATTAAGTTTAAATACAACAACTGTTTTTTCATTGTACTATAAGAATTCGTCTAAACCGATTATGACAGATTACATAATATTGGAAATGGTCAAAGTGTTTACTACTGAATATTATGTACGATTGTTATTAAAATAGATAATCACATTTCTCTACAGATATCTTGTTAGAAATCATGTACTATACTATATATACGCAAAATATTGACAATGCCATTTGTTTACCATTTTTTTGTTCAATTATGTACTGAGCATCCAATGAAAAAGTTATCCCCTTCTCATTCGATACGTTTTGTAAATAGTGAAATTACACTCTTAAATCTAAACGGTAGATAAATATATCTCTCATTAAGAGACAAATTCCAATATTTATCCCCTAATTTTCACGCTTTGATTCAAATATCAAGTACCACAGTTTAATATCAGAGGTTATCGTGATCCCATATAGGCACATATACTTCTAAAACATGTTTCGAGCTTTTATTTTATTCAACACAACAAAAGACGTATATCTATCATCTCCTTAGCCGAGAATTCTGATCCCACTGTCAGTAAATAGACTCTCACTATACACCATTTCTAAAATAATACGAATCAACGGAAACAAAAATGCACAAATTAATAAAATATTGGTGTATTTGGGGGCGACTGTTAAACTTTCATTCCGAAATACTAGACGGTTTGATGTGTACATGTAGCAAGCACGGGAGGCACACGTATAAAACAAACAAAAGGTGGCAGGAGTGGGGGGGGGGGGGGTACCGTAAATGTAAATTAGGTAATATACATATTACATAGCAGCTACGCTATATACACATTAGTAATCTCTATTCCAAAACGGACAAAAATAATTCAATACTACTTTTAAAATATAGAATTAAAAGAGAAATGATAAAGAGTATGGTTTTCTAGATAATAAGTAATTCTAATCAGAAAAAATACCACTGTTTACAAATACACAGTAGACATAGGAAAATAATGCTAACATTTGTTTTTACCTAAAAATCTGCCCTCAAATAATAATAAATTTGCTTGTTAAAATGAAAGCATTTTGTAAACGGACAATAAAGCTTTCTGTTTTAGAAGTATATTTTAAAATTACGAAAGAAAAAAGTTGGATTCGATGAAAAATTATTCTAACACAAAGAGGTAGAATCTAAATTTATGGTAACAATTTATATGGCCGAAAATTCACATTTCAATCATGTTATAACATTTTTCATCAGGAGTTAGCTATTTGCAGTTTTGAGAAACATTCAATCAGCACCACTAATTTCATTAAAATATGAGAAACGAAGCGCAACTGACAGAGCGTGTTTCTACGAGCTTATTTGAGACAGATCCCCTTAGATGTACGTGGCTTACAATTTTTATAAACAATAAATAGCTGAGGACATTTTCGCCAGCAAACATAGTGAGGACTGGATAAAGGTAATTAAAATCAGGTAAAAATTGACCAATACGAGAGAGTAAAAACAGAAAATCAATAATTCGAGAGACGGTGCACAGTGTGGTGTGGAATGACAAATGGAAAATAGAAATTTAGTAGTAGAGTTAGGTGTGCTTCAGAGCCGCCATAACTCTTCCCCCTTCTAGTTAACCCATCGCCTCGGCTGGCCAGTTGAGTTGCTTCAGAATGGAGCCTTTGGGCTTGGTATAGCGGCCATATTTCTCCAGAATGAGACCCTGTTGACTCGATCGCCAACCAATTTGTCCGGATGTTGTCTTAGGAACGGGCTTAGGGGAGGGGCCGACCTTGATATAAGAGCTGATTGGAGTTACGGGTGGAATCTGCATGTGGGCTGGTATCTCTGCTTTGGGTCGATGCGAATCGATGTACTTGTGCATCTCATCTTTGATCACCTGAGTGAGGCATTTTAAATAATCCCAATATAACCAAACTAAATAATAATACAAGAAACATACTTTATATGACTAATATGTATATTTGTGTAAATATAACTCTTAAAAGACACAATTGCAATGTCTGTATCATATTTAGCCAGAAAGAAATCTAAACATACATATGATAAATTTACACGATACCAATGTTTTGATTGTCTTCTATAGGCCTATATACAGCTATCTGACAATATTTAATGGAATACACTTATTGACCTTTTAAAAATACTGTAGAAATACATTCAAAACTGTAAGAAAAAAAGAATAATCATGTTTTATCTGAATGTTTTGCAGCCTGTCTAATGAAGGAGTAGTAATTTGCACGAGCCAAACTACATAACTTCGAAAACGAAAAAAAGCAATCACGATTAAAATGGATTAAAAGTTTAATAATCAATTCAATATTTTTCCTTTAACCGATTTGAAAAATTCATATCAATTGCTTATATATGCATGATAATTTTAAAATATACAACCTTGTATTTCTAGATAATTCACCTATTAAAAGGTAAACAGAATATAATATGTATATATAGCTACTATTAGAAGAATAAAGTAAATAATAATTATCGATTTTTAGCACTTTTTGTGAGTGAAATTTCTCCACGAAAGATAGTTTGACTATCTTGAATCATAAAATATGTTGGCCGACTGTCGTCACTAACAAACTTAAAACCTCGCGGATGATTACAATTTATCATGTAAGTGTACAAATTTGTATTTTGAAATACAATTTTACCTTAATTAAAGAGTCGACAGAACTTTTGCTTTCATTAATAAGTAAGGACATTTCAAGACAAACTTATCTTAAAAAGCATTCCCTCCCTGCAAGAAAAAATGTTTGTACTAAAAATAAACGCATTTTATAAATTAAAGACATAATTTGTGTATTAATCCTATCCAAAACCGGGCTATTTAACGCAGTCAGGTACGTGGGGGGAAGGGGGGGGGGGGATTGCCCTCGGTAAATAAATAATAAAATATATTTTTTAAATATAAAAATTACAGCTAATTAAATTTTTGAAGTACATTGAAAAAGTTAAAAAAACAACAATTTTTTATTGATTTTTTTATAATCGAAATAATAATTATATATAATAAATAACTGAGTGTCTGTGTTGATGCGTGTTGGTGGTTAATTCAATAATAACTACTGGATTATTTTTTTGGGGGGTGATGGGTGATGGAACCGCTTTCCTGGTTGTCCAGATAGATCTATGAAAGACATTGTTCGCTAAAAGTAGTAAAACATTTTTTTAGGAGAAGTCACGAAAGCTTATTATACCTGAATTGTTCAGTGAAAAATGCCAGCGAAAATAGAAGAGGAGGGGGTGCGAATCGCCCCCCCCCCCGGTGTGTAGGGGTTTAAAATGGTTTAGTTACTATCGCCGGGTCCTAAAAGTTATTAAACAAATCAAAGCATTTCGGAAAATGTAGTTTGAATATGCTCCAATATTATAAGCAGAGAACAATCACGCACTTTTAAAGAGGGAAATAAATATATGGACAACACTGAATAGATATTGAAATAAATGACAATCTTTTTAAGATATTTTCGACGTGTTACAAACACTCTTTTTTAATGAATTTCATTTTTGAAATATGAATAAATGTAACTGTAATATGTATATTGAATACTTGCTACCAATTCAATGTATAAAAAGTAATAATAATGAAAATTGAAAGCATATAGTTTTAGTGATATATAAAATGGAAACACACTTATATATATATATATAGTAAGTACATTAAATAGGAAACCTAATAGTGGAATCAAAATTAAGTTGTATCTATTTATGAATACACTATTAACAGCAAGCGTATCGTATAAAATAATTTGATAAAGTATAACACATATATAAATGGCTCAAAGAAAAAGTATTCACGGCATAATTGTAACAGAATCAAAGAATGTAGTAAATATTCATTTATACAGAACTAATATAAACTTCATACTAGAGGAAGCACTGGTGATGCGTATATTTCTATTTTTAGCAAACGAAAGACAATTTCTAATGAAACAATATACATATATAAACTAAAACTGTCCAACCAGTAGGCTTTATATATCTGAAAAGGAAATCAATATTATGTAATATGAATTTATATAGTTTACTAACCAGAGATATTTATTACAGTATAAACATACTACATATACGGGGTAACAATTTCAAGAATATTGTGTCGAAAATTAAGGCACTTATCAGAAATTTAAATACAGTGGTAGTAAAACGATTATATTTATATAGTTTTCTAATAAATAAAATTTTTTTTTCATAATATTTCTTTAACAATGTTATGTAAATAAATATTATAAACAAACATGTCTTAGCTTTTCTCAGTTATTGTACTACTTGTTATAAGTACTAGTAGTATGGTACTGAGAAAACTAGCTCTTTAAACTATACTTTCTATCACCAAATCCGGTTTTATCCTCTCACATTTCATCAGATTAGTACAATGCTACACAACATTATATTATGTTATATGTTACCCTTTTTAACGATGAAATGAATAATAATGTAAAAATGAGTCCGCATGTGTTTTATTTGTTAAAATAATACACGTTGACTACAATCGCAAATGTTTTGGATAGAAATAGTATACAGTCGCCATTATATATATCGCTATTATTCATTTCCAAGTTACTATAATGAATGCAGCGAGAGATGTTCAGCAAATATATTAATTATACACAAACAATTACGTACCTAGTAAACATACATAGTCATTTAAAAGTATTAAAGTTATGAGGTACGTATGAGGCATGAGATTCGCAAGACACTTTTAATTAAATAATATACGCGCATTATTAAAATATACAAACAACAATTTAGCCCAGCCACAGTGTAAGAAACTTAACAAGCTTCGGACCTTGTTATTCCTCTTCAGCAATCAACTACAGCTCTTTACAGCTTATTGAAGAATAAAAATGAGGGAACAAAACAAAGCTCCTTTGTTTTGCAACAGTCTAAGAGAAGTGTGGATTGCTGAAGGGAGCTAAAAGGAAGGATACAGTGCTGTCCAACTCATTTGTATTGTCAGTAGTATCAATCTGCTAATTTACTATTTTCTATCGTATAATTACTGGCTATGTAAATTATTGCAAAGGACTAACGTATGCATTTACAATTATCAGAGATGTATATCTCAAACATGATAACTTACTTCCTTGTAAGGCTGGGTGAGAAATCCCCAGTCATTGTACCAATTCTTGTTCTGGGAACGTTCATTGTCACAGTGACCTTTCCTGCAACATAAAAGGATTCCTTACAGCACAAATGCAATACTCTAATTCATTACACAAATAAAAGTATCAGACACGTGTGCTGTATTTGGCAGCTTTGTTATAACACGGTACTAGAGTTAAATATTGAGCAAATGTAACATAAATCCAATACTGTATGAACTAAATTTTATCGGAATAATAAAAGCTAATTTTGAAAGATATGAGATATTTTCAGTTTTACTGCTGCCATGAAAAAATATTTTTATTATTCTATAATTTATAGACAAATTTAAGGTAGAAAAGCAATATAAACATTGCTTAAACCCAAATTTTGTGGATAAGACAAAACAATTCTTTAAAATGCTCAAAATAATATATTAGTTTTAAGAATTATGAAGTGATTTTATGCCTGCCGTTTTTAGAATGTGAATTTCAGAAAAATATATTTACAGTATTTTAAGATGGCTTCCAATTTATAGTTGGTAAATATACACAGCATTTACAAGTTCATTAATTGGTATTAATTAAATTTCCAATTAATATGTTTCCAAAATGTCATTATTTAATTATTAAAGTAAAGCAAGTTGTATTTCAAACTTCTTTGTATGCAACATACAAACATTCTACTGTAAAATTATACTTGATTAGTTGTATAGTAGATTTCTGTATTTTACAACAGTTTTCCAATATGTAACAAAATTATATACATTATTTTGGAAAGATACAAAATATTTCAAATTATGAGATGGCATCAAAAATGGTAGCATTCTTCAGGATATGATAGATATATTGCAAAAATACCACAGCAAAACATAAAAATTAGGAATCATATAAATAAGATATAATAAAAAAGTGTAATATAAACTTTTGTATAGGTATACATGGAAGCAAGTGTTTAGTGTTTGACACATTATAATGATTAGTTTTATAATGTGGAAATTAAAAAAAGTATTGATTATTATTTTGCAAAAAGAAAATGGTGTTTAGACATTTTCCAAGTTTCAAAAAAACATTTGTAGTAAAACATTATTCCAGAAATAAAACCTTACAATTTAATAGTAAATATTAACAAATTACTATAACCAATATAAAGCCTGTAAAGAAAAATAGTTCTGTTTATGTTTGGAAGAAAACATTGAAATCCATGAAGAAATGGATGGACATTTTCTTTTATACATAGAATTAATATATTTGAAAGTATTATAGTTATTTAAGTAAAGTATCACAGCCATTATGGTTCAAATATATGTTGCATGCTATCACAAACAACTCTTACATTATTATTAGATACAACAATTGTAAAGCTATTTGTTGACTGACTTGTAATATCACTTGTAAACTCACCCACTGTATATATAGCTTATAAATAATAATTAAAATAGTATTTTATATTGTTGAAGACTGAGGATGCCTTGCAGAAATGTGGCTTTTCTAAAATTAAACTTTTGGATAGAAAAGTTGTTTCTTTGTGGAATCAAGTAGTTTAAAAATAGGTCATATATTGAGATCTGGTTTTACTTGGTATAGGAGGATGGCCATACTTCTGGAGTGCTATTTTGAGAGACATATTTATTAAAAATATTGAAATATTATTACAATTTAACTTATATTAATTGGGTTTAGTTTGAATTTAAGGTCACTATTTCACTGACCTTTTAGGGAGTATATTATTATACTATTAGTTTATGAATGTATAATATTTAAAAATAATGATATAAAATAGAAAACATGTATAATGATATAAAAAGATGTCTCTATTATAACAATACTATAGTTTATAAGGCCTATATGATATTTGATTAAGACAGATTCATCTTATGTAATGAAAATAATATATTGCCTAGATACCACCTGAGCTAAAATTCAATAGATATCAGTAATGTGTCATATTATAATAGTTTTTATTAGTATTGTTTAGTAAACATGTTTAATTTCATGTATATGAAAGTAATTAGATTATATTAAAACTTATAATAAAGAGTAGAAGGTTTGTCAAGGGAAAGATTAATGAATCTGATGCAAATTGTTTTGAAAAAGGTTGCTCAATATATCTAAATGCAATAATGGAATATAAACATATATTATTTATATACTGCATTTAATATTTAATTAAACACTTTATTTGATAGTATTCTAGATGAATATTGTCTCTAATAAAATTTATTAGATTTTATTTAATTAATAAAATAAAAAAAGATTTTAGTTTAAAGTCTAAATAAGTATTTTTTTGTAATAGATACTATCTGATTATAAATAAAATATTAATAATTATTTAATTTTAAAAATAATAACTGGAAAAATCTAAATCTGTTAGAGATCAAATATGAGGAAAATTAAATAGAAACTAAATTAATAAAAAGGTCTATAAAAACAGACTAAAATTAAATCTAACTATATAATATAGACATATTAAATTAAAAAATGACACACATTAATTTGATTAACATAGATTAATACTATATTTTTTATTAATAAGATTTATTTAAAAAATAAAAGATAGAATATTTTAAATGAATTTTTACTTAATATAAGTTTTAAATTAATAATCTTGAGTTTTATATAAATTTGGTTTATATTTTTTATATAAAATGGAAATAAGGAAAACATTAAATATAAATTCATTTAATCAAAATAAGTTAATATGTTAATAATATAATATTTCAAACACATTGAAATCAAGATTTTTATATAAAATAAAACAAAGTATGTTTTAAATATGCAATTATATAAATAATATAAGTTTAATTTTGATTTAATAAACTATATATAATTTTTTTAAATAAAATGTTTCAAATATGTTTTAATAATATTAATATATTTTTATATAAAATTATTGCACGAAATGATAAATGTTTGACTATATAAGTGAATGATTATATTGATGTCAGAAATCTTATTAAAATCTTTTTTTATAAATTTATTGAAAACATAAAAAAATTCTAAATTATATCTTTTAAATAATAACTATTTAAATATTGTTATAACCATTCATTTTTATGTAAAAAAATTATTTTGAATAAAATAACATTTTTTTAAATGACTAAATTTAATAGTATTAATTTTTTAAACATGCCTTCATTAATTGTTAATTGGTAATAAAAAATTGCTAGTTTCGATTATTTAAACATATATTTAAAGTAAAGTATTTAGTCTTATTCTTAAGTATATTAAATAAATTTGTGTTTAAAATATTTCTAAATTTTAGACTTTAGTGATAGTTGTAAATATAATATATCATGACTTATTATTATTATTAATCTTATAAAATTTAATATAAAATATAATCTAATGTTCTTAGTTATATAGTATACAACCTTTATTATTAATAACATAATTTATAGGTTGCAAGAGTCTTGCCACCTAAATAAAATTGTTACATGCCCGAGAGTAGCATATGCCAGTATTTAGACAAAATGTCAAAAAAACAAAATTGAATCTATTAACAAGGAACCCCTATAAACTACTAAAAGCTGGGGGCCACTTGCAGCTGCAACCACAGGATGATTATCAAGCATTGTACAATTCTTTGCTTATTAAAAAAAAAAAAATCCACTCTTGGCATGTAACAATTTTCTTTATATGCTGAGACTCTTGCAATGTAGCAATGACCTAGTATTAATGTAAAAAGTTGGCAATCCCATATTTTAGCATCTCAAATTATTTGTTTAAAATTTTTGGTAAAATCTTATGCTAAATAAAGAAATGATATATTATTAAAGTTACAAATATTTATGTAAGTTGCTATTGGTACATACGTACATCAAACCTTAAAAATTATTGGTACGTACGTAATTCCTAAACAGAGAATTTCACTTAGATATTCAGTTGGTATTGTTTCGATATATACTTGGCAAATTGTGTGACTGCAGGAATGTCTTCAACTCTGTGCATATTAGTTGAGATAGCTGCT
>JAYRBW010062338.1:0-10001 GCA_036023295.1 Invenusta paracnida
TTCAATTCATATACAGTTAACACCATTTTCTCTTGCTGCGATTGTTTTTATTTAATGCACCCATTGAATATGTGGCAACTTGTTGCTATGGCGACTTATAGTGTTTCCTTAAAAAGTTCACATGCTCAACAGATATATAAAATTTGATATCGAATTCTGTAAGGTTAGTGTATTTTTATTAGCTATTAATATTTAGTAGTCACCCTGCATTCCTAATGCATATTTAGTCTAAGTAGGTATATCTATATCATGCAGGTATTATTATAATATATTATAGGTTCATATAATAAGCTTATTTAGTATAACTCTGAGTGTGGCAACATATCTAATATAAAATTATACAACAAGAGCTGCACACAACTATTACTTGTATAATTAGCTGAATGCATTATGCACATTAATTAATATATTTATGTTAAAGGCTGAACACTAAGCAACATATAAATATTTACCAGACATTATAATTTATAAATAAAATAACACATTTGGTGAACATAACTTTTTCTTATGAATATTCAATATGACTATTTTAGATGAGCACATAATTATGAGTTTATTTCTTGAATTAGATTATATATACCAAATATCATTCTCAAAATATAGAATCCCTATCATAGAATGTAATATAGCATATTATGTCTTTAAGCAGTAATAATACTTTAACTACCCTGTCACTCTATTCCACTGTCTCTCTGTCTTTTCAGTAATCATCCCCATACCATGTGATAGAATTTATAAAAGGAAGACCATCCAGAAAATTAGAGTGAAATAAACCAGTCCTAACATATACCTGGTAGTTACCATGTAATTGTATGTACAATATTCTCTATAAACTATTGTTTGAAAACAGAGCAGAAGACAAATTTTGACAGACACATGCCACCTTAGTAAATGTAGGTACAGACATAGGTAGATTATACATAGATATTACTATAATAAGCTAAAATATGACTAAAATGTAACATGTTAAATCATTTTATACACTGTCTGTTTCTATTATTTTTTCAATAACTGTGTTTATAACATTCCCATAATGGTGATCAGCACTATATATAATATAGTACATATATATACATTTGATTATAATAGGTATATATGATAATAATATTTTAATAATTATACAATAGAACAAACCAAATATAGTGCAAGGGAAAATAAATTGACCAATTATAAAAAGAATTTGCAAGTAAGTAAACCCTAACAGAAAAAGCAGCAATAGATTGCTATACAATGAATTATTTTTAACATGTTTCATATATAGTTATTCAATTACATTTTCTTTCCTAACAATATTGATCAATATATGCTTGCATTATAAATATTATGACAATAATAATTTTGTTTGATTACATTTCAGATTCTTCTCTTTAACTTTTAACCGAAGACACCAACGCTATTCTTTCTTAATTAATATGTTGAAAATATTGAAGCAGACAGTCAATAATTATGTTGAAGGTTGGTGGTATTATAATATCTGTTGACTATTTTCAAACTATTTTCAATATGCTAGTCAAAGTTCAAATTTACCTAAAATCAAAGATTTTTTAAAACTTATACTTTATAAATTCTCATATTGCCTATTGGGTATAATTAAAAGAAAGTATTCTTTTGGATATTTAGAAAAGTCGATTTTGTTAAGGATATTAAGCATTATATAACACCTATAATATTATTTGAATTTGTGTAGAGTTAGATAAAAAGCCATAGACACTTAATTATTCAGCCGAAAAAATATTCATTGATTATTATAGAGTTTTCGAGATATTCTAATAACTTATACTTTCTGATTGAAATTAATACCCACAAAATGTACAGAACAGTAAAAGTAAGGTTATCATGCCTCACTTGACAACAAGTATTTATTGTCGAATTATAATTCGTTTGGTACTACTGATGCCAGATTTTTCAACCTAGTTGCCCAGAGATTTTGGATATTAGTTTAGATGCTGGGCAAAATGTTAATAATTTTAAATTATTCAAATAATTTTCTTTGTCAAATTTTTAAAATTAAACTCTTTAAAATACGAATTATTATTATGTACTATTTAAAAAGAAACATTATTCAATGAATATATTCAATAATATTTCGATATTCTAGAAAATTATCTGCTATTTGTGTTTTAAGGCAATTTTCCACTGCTTTTGCTTACTGTCCTATCATTAATCTATTATAATTGTTACCTACTCAACAGATAGAAATAACCGTGTGAAAAAGCGCTCTATCCTGCCGACGTCTGTCGTGAAGAACCTTGGCGATGTCTCCCTTGGAGTTGACACCCTTACCCGCGAAGAATTCGAGCAACTGGGCATGTTTGATAAGATGCGTGCGTTGAAGCGGCGTCAGTTTATCGATCGATCCCGCCTCAATGAGAGCTTCATAGCGGCGACCAGTCTCTTCTTGTTCACGGTGACTACGGGTGTGTATATGATGCTCGTCTACCACATTCCAAGAGTGGGGGAATCGGTTGAGTGGGCAAACCGACCCAACTGGCCTGGGTACTGGCTCAAAGTTGGTATTCTCTTTATCTACGTGTCGGTCGTGTTCAACTGGCTGTTGGTTATTACTAATCCGAGTAAGTATTCGGCGCCGAAGGATTCCTTGGATCAGCCGAACCTTAGGAAGACCCTGTGGGATGACTATGACAAGGTAGGCACATAATCATGCAGTAATGACGAAAAGATGTTTCACAATTAGTGTTTTTGATAATTTTTTTGAAATAAAGCAGTATTATGTAATATATTCAGCAGTTTATGCAAAAACAGATTCAAGCCCATAGCTATTTAGCATTTCTGCCTGAATTTGAATCGATGCAATTCTATTGTATCCGATATCGTTGATATCTGTGCTGAGATAATAGAAATTGTGATAAAAATTGATGAAATATAGATGTATATATATAGTTAGGCTAATTGCTGACGCTCTTATTTTATGGTATCTGATAACATAGTTCTATTTCTAAACAATTCGAAATTTGAAATATTTTAAATTTTCTATTCATTTTCTGTAGGCAGTAAAATAGTCAGTGGAAAGGTTGCATTATAAATGTTATAGTACCTAATGCTACATTTGATTTAGAAAACTTCCCAAAAGTAATTATAAGTGATGTAGATAATAATGATATGGAATTCTTCACTTCAGAATCATCGTTTAGATTTTTGCATGAATTATCTAATGATTTTTTAATGAATTAAAAAACATTGAAATAATTGAATTAACAAATGATCAATTGGATGAACTTACATTACAAACATATAAAAAGAAAATGTTTCTATTGGAACACTAAAACAAATGGATGGCCATGTCAAGTAATTAAAATTATTTTTGAAAGAAAAACAATTATGTGAAAACATTAAAAATATTCCAGCTAGAATCTTAAATGATTATTTACGACTTTTTTATGCTTTGTTGAGAACCAAAATTGATGAGCTGTACAGTCCAAGCAGTTTGATATGCTTTTGAGCATTAATTCACAGACACCTTACTTCGCAGATCATAATTCATCACATAATATTTTAGATGGAGATGAATTTAGACAAACAAATGGAGTTTTAAAATCTATGGTAGGTAAATATCTAAAAGTCAGAAAGTTAGAAAACCCGAGTATGAAGCTATCACTGTCAATGATATGGACAAATTGAAAAAGTATTTTAAAAAGAGTTGCCTCTCAGTACTCCAACAAGAAGTAGTTTTTAACTGTCTTTACTATTTTGGCCTCCATGGGGGTGACAATCTAAGAGCAGTAACTGTTTCATCGATTGCTGTCACCACAAATGATGCTGGATTAAGATACGCATATATAAATGTATCAATGATATAAAAAAACGTAAAAGCATCTCTTAATATGAAAGAATTTACTGAGAGTAAACAGGCTCGTATGTATAGACGAAAATAATACATTTGTCCACTAGAGGCTTTTTTGATTTATAAAGCTCGCCTGCCATTAGACGATGGGCCATAGCAATCAACCACTTTTTCCCAAATGTTTGAAGAACGAAAAATTGTCAGAGATAGCGGTTTTGGGAAAGGAAAAGTTGGGGGTTTTGAAGGTTACTGAAGATTTTGTCGAAATAGGCTAATCTCAACAAATCCTATAACACCAACCATTGTGTGCGCGTGACGGTGATGAGGGAACAAAACATTTCACCTAAAGATATAATGCTCGTCACTGGTCACTAAAATAGTAAATCAATTGAAAGATATGAGCGAAAAAGACGCGTCAACGATTTTCGTGTGATAAGTAAAGCTTTACAGGATAATAGTAATACCTGCACGAAAATCAATTCAAATGTAAATGAATGCCCTTTGAAAGAAATGATTGGTTAAACAATAAAATTATTTCGACTGAATGACAATGAATGTCCATCGACCAGTGTACGATTGAATGACGATGATTCAACCAACTCCTCGGCAAAAAAAGCAAGATTGCATACATCATGAGATTTATTAGAAATTGATCTTTAGTTATATTTTGATTGTAATTGTATTTATGTCACTAATTTAAGTTTGTGTATACTCTATTTGTTGTAATATTACATAAAACATGTACTTTTATGCCCCGCTTTTGTATATTTATGGCCGGATTTTCCTTGCATAAATGTACATCTAATATATTTCTCATATTTCAATGTCTATGATTTTAAATCTACGGCAACGAAATCAGATACAATATGGAATATTTACATTTATGTAGGTATCAATAGATATTAAATTTTCTATAGATTATGACATTAAAAATTAATTGAAACCAAAATACTGCAAGAGATTTTGATTTCTTTTCAATATATTCCTTCCACGACATGAGTAACGTGTATATTTTTCAATTGTTTATTTTTTTAATTATTTGTTTAAAGTTTAAATAATCTTACACATATTAGGTTATTTTTATAAATTCTTTTTATACTCTAAGCATATCTATCATTGTTAATTTGTAATGCATTATTTTTTACAAGCATTTAAGTGAAAATATAACATTATTGGACGGTATAAAAATCAATAAGAATGAGAACTCTGTGTTTAATCACAGATTTAGTATAATTTAATATTTTGTTAAGAAATTTAGAGGATATAGTGGATTACTTTTTCAGAGACTGAAGAAGATTTTAATTCCTTTTCTGCACGTATTGTTTTCAATAAGGGCGGACTATACATTAGCATTTACAAAGGAATTATTGTCGACTTATGAAACTTCATTTTGTTCGAAACCACTAGCTACTATGCCCTTAATAACGTCTATTCATCTTCCTTCATTTTTCTGAATATAGCGTAAATTCTACATGCAATGTATTTCAAACGAATTAAATTGGATATTAATTGGTGAATTTAAATTTAGTATGTATGTGAACTTTATATACATCCATGTATATTTTACGCTGGTATTAAAATAATATAAATTTATGAGATCTCTGTTAACTATTGTCATATGATTCTGGCCTGAGTACGGAAATTTGTTTAAAATTATTTATTTTTTCGGCATATTATGCATTCGAATGATATATTTGTATTTTTTGCTATAAGGGAAATGGTTTGCACATTTCAGTACAAATTTTTGTTAATATCTGATCTGATGTCGTCGTGTTTGTTCTGTCGCTCGTTTATATTTGATTAGAAAAACCCATAGAAAGTCTTCACTAAGATTATTGGATCATTTTATTTTTGCTATGTACCGATTTTGAGTTAAATCGTACAAAATCTAAAATACCTATATTATTTGAATGCTATTTCAACCAACCCCCGACCACTCATCAAAAACCCGGTTTCAGAAGTTGAAGCTTGAGTACTTCGCTTGATTGAAATTTTAAGACATGCAATAACTAGCTATAAAATAGTTATCATTAAAATTTAAATTATTATATATCTGTTCCTTTCTCCATTTCCAACTTTAGAGCCTATGGTGACTTTGGATCACCCAAATGGGGAAATATTTGATTTTTACAGAAACTATTTAAGTTTTATTCATATTTTAATCAAAATGATACGTATTTTTTATACTTCTAAATTGCGACCAATAGTTAATTTTTCTTTAGGATAATTGTCGATTACCAAATTTCAGGTCAATTTGATAATTAATAGGGAAATAAAGGTCTTGTTGGATTACTTTTCCAATCCTTGTTGTCCTTGGGCTTAACAAAAAAGCTTTAGTTATGAAGGGTTAATGGGATAGTACTTTTGTGAATATACATTATTCATTTGAATAAATCATTATTATCTACATAATATATTATTCATGTAATTAACTATATAAAAAGCATAATTTTTGTGTTACATTGAAAACAATCTTTTGAATAATTACACTTTCATCGCGAGGCATATTACATGTCCATTGTTGGACTAAATGTGAGACACGTAGCCAAATCAGAGGATACGTAGTTACTTTCCTTCTTTTTTACAAAATGTTATATATTTCTAAATATCAAGTAGACATTTCTATATTATATTTACTGTGCCTGCGTTATAATGTTGAATGTTCTAGTTCCATTATTAAATCGTTTGAAATGAAAAAGTATCCTTTCTATCGATTATTTTTATCAATTTTATTCTATTAAAACATATACTTACATACATACATATATATAAGTTCACAAAAAGCTACCAAACCCAAAAATAAAATGATTATAAAATTAATCTGATGAAGTTAATTTTAACTTAATTTGGCACACAAATCGTCATAACTGCGTGTAGTAGTGCTATAGATAATCTCCAGGAGATTATTGAAAAGAAACATAAAGTCCTCAACAAGACCCAGAGCTCCTTCTCATTATGCCAAAACAAATACAAAATTGGATAGATAACAAATTTAATGGTTGTTAGATTGGACACCGCGTTCCTGTGGAAGCGCCCGCTCGACCACCAGACAACTATCGATGTATAACTATTTTTAAAATCTTGCATAAATCTGACAACAATATATTTTACTTTTAAACACTTATAACGTAAAGTGATAGTGACTGTGAGTCACACATGTATTTTACTCCGTATAAACAATTATTTTACAATTTATTTTCACATAATTTGTGGTTGAGTTAACTTTTGGAGCACTCTGATATATAGAAAAAAACACAATTATATTTTTCTTCAAAAAAATTGAAGTTTTTTACCAATTTCCAAGTAATTGATAATTCTTAAACTTAAAAATGACTACATTTCCACGTTTCTACTACATTAAAGTGTACTGTGTATATTTGCAATCTCTTTTCCCTGTTTCCTGTGTCAAGCATATATTATTATTATTTTTTAAATATAAATAAACGCTTACACAGATTCAAAGAAATTATAATATTTAAATTTATAGGATATCACTGCGACGATAATTATTCAAATTTTGGGATTTTATTCTTTTATCTATTTTTGTTTTGTTTTTTCTTTGTCTTCTCTTTCTATATATGTATTTTATCTACTTTGTACATCATTTTATGCAATGTATTTTGTACTCTATATAATACACATATTACAAAGTATAAGACATAATTAGAAATAAAGTGAAAACTATCATTTTTATTGTAACCTCTTCTTTCCAGGCTTTGAAAGCACACTATCCGCCGCCCAGAATTCTTCTGGAACCACTGCCAGAGCGCAAGACGACCGGGAAAATGGAGATGGTCCCCTGTCGACCTGAGAGATCTAGTGGACTTCAGTGGCGCTACTGTATGGCCTGCGATATGGAGGTGCCACCCCGGTGAGTGAGTCGGTGTGCACATAATTGTCCCGAGAGAACGTTGTCGAGTCTTTTGAGTGGATCAAATATGCCCAGACAAATGCTTTCAGTATTGTTTTTTTCTGTTTTAATCAAATTATTATGCTTTGGGGAAGTATTTGAAAATATTATTAAAATATTGGTTGCTGAAAAGGGTTAGTATATATGATACCAACTTTAATTTATTTTGTTTTATTTTTGAATATATATATACAGAGTGGCGCTAAAAGTAACCGAACCCAATAATAAAATGATAATAAAATTGATCCGATGAAGCTAATTTCAACATAATTTGACATCAAATCGCCATACCTGTGTGTTAATAGTGCTATAGATAATCCCCATGAAATAATTGAAAAGAAGCTTAACGTTCCCGCAAGATTAAATTTTAGCTTTTGGACGATACGACTTGTAGTGAACTGATTAGATCATTTTTTTTTAAATATGTGACTGACAATAAGATACCTAAATATGATAAAAAACAATGTGTGGCCATTAATTTCATATTGTGATGACATTGATCTGTTACATTCAAGTCCACAAGACCCAGAGTTCTTCCTCATTATGCCAAACAATTACAAAATTAATTAGATAACAAATATAATGGTCGTTAGATTGGACAGGCCATTTCTGTGAATGGCCGGCTCGACCATCAGACAACTATCGATTTCTAGCTAATATTTAAATCTTACGATAATGTGACAACAATGATTAAAATAAATATATATTTAACGTTTAAACCCTTACAACTTAAAGTGCTTGTGAGTCACATATCTGTATTTTAATCCGTATAAACAATAGCTTTTATATATTTATTTTCATTTCATTTTTGGGTTCGTTACTTTTGGTGCACTCTGATATAATATATATATATGAATTTGTAGAATAAACTATGATAGAAACTATAAATTATCGGAAGTATATGACGGTCGTGCAATGGTGAACGATGGAAACATTTACTATATCAATAATTTGCAGCGATACGTGCATTTGTAGAGCTCTTTATTAAACTTTCAATCACATTAGTCCGTGTGCAATGGTGAACGATCAAAACATTTACTATATCAATAATTTGCAGCGATACGTGCATTTGTAGAGCTCTTTATTAAACTTTCATCGACTTAGTCCGTTTCTAGTTTTGTGTCACTCTCTTGGTTTGTTTTGGACATTTAAGAGTCGAATGTAACTCTTATTTTTTCTAATCAATTGATTTTCTGTAAGCGAGATACCTATATTGTGAGTATACTGGCTTGGTAATATGCTTAATGTTTAACCAATAGCAGGCGTTGAATTACCAAATTTGTAGGAAGCGATACGTTTGCCGCTACTCTGATAACTGGCCTTTTTGTCTCTACACTCAGAGCTCACCATTGCATCATCTGTCAGCACTGCACACTAAAACGCGACCACCACTGTTTCATGACCGGTGTGTGTATTGGATTTCACAACCAACGATACTTCACCATTCTCGGCTTCTACACGAGTATCGCCTGCATTCTCGGGTTGTGGGCCAACTTTGTCTACCTTCGTGAGAACTTTTTCGGTTCCGAATACTGGAATAACTGGCTGGACGTCTTCCTGCCAGTAACTGTGAGTTTTTTTTACTGTTCGAAATTTTATTTATTTACTCAATGAAATGAAAATTATTACAAAATAACATTTTTTTTTATTTGTTACCAATTAGTTCTATACAAATATTTTTAAATGGTATGTATTTGTCTAGTTTTTTCCTTTCACCCACAACAATCTATATCATAAACCATAATTTGTGTAATTCGTAAATTTGTTATAATAACACAAAATAATACCTTTCGTATACTGTATTGGTCAGTAAGTAGTATATATTAAGCATTGTAATCAATATCTTTAATATGGAATGAAGTAAGATTATTTATTTTTACACAATTTTTTATGTTGTTATTTATTAGTCTCAATTATAAATCTTATCGAATTTTGTTCCAGGAATTGTAAAATGTATTCAATTATGAATTAAATTATACAGTTACATTCCTATATAATTTTGCTTTATTTTATTTGTTTATAACATTGCAGATCTACCGAACAGTGATATCCCGGATGATTCCTGCTCATATGTGCATTATGGTGGCTCAAATGTACATCCATACATTCGTGGGGAGCATGGCGTTTGCCTTCCAGGGGTTTATGTGGCTGGTTATTCTCAGAGTAAGTTATAATACAGAACAACTTATTTAATTGTCGTAAATAGATTATACCAGGGAATACTTAAACAAAGCGGGAAGCTCAACGGTTGTTTATGGTGATCTCACGAGAAGTCTAAAGTATCAAAAA
>JAYRBW010062339.1:0-10001 GCA_036023295.1 Invenusta paracnida
ATATTTATTGGAAATTCTTATGAAAAACATAAATTCCAAGAATATTAAATACTCAATTCTTATTAGTAGACTCTAAAACTAATCAAAATTGATCAAATTAGAGTAATATTATTCTATCTTTGTTTATTTTGACTTATATGTTCAAAAATACTCTATTAATACATTATAATCATGTTAATCTTTTGACCGGGACTGTTGTCTGTACACTATCATGGGCCATTTGCTGATAAACGGAATCATTTGTATTAAAATTGTATATAACTAATATGGTTTTATTGGGACAATATTCCGCCTAATTGGGCCAATTTTACACAATACTGTACATCCTTTATTTTTAGTAAATTAACAGAATTATTACATACTTATCTGAACAAACAATTAAATTTCATTGTTCATCAACTAGCCTATCTATTTAATGATTGCTTAAATTTCGATCTAGGTACATAGATTATATTACAGACTGCAGATTAATGTTATCTGTGTACCTAAATCGAAATTCAAGATTTCAAATCAATACATACCTAAACCTAAAATCAAGATTAAATTTGATAACTAGCCTAATCTATGTACGCGTAATATTGTTAAATTTCGATACATAATAATTGTTTCATTCGTTGATTAAAATTAACTTGTATAAAACCAGCAGTCACTTTAAACATCTAAAAGTCAGTGCTAGAATGGCAAAAAGAAAAGACCTCTCACTAAAGGAAAATATTGATTTCCTGGATAAAATTGTTAAATGGAAAGCAGTGTAGCTAAAAGGTCGTGTTTGAATGAAGATAACAATGACAATGGTAATCCCCACTGTTTCAACAAGGAATTGACATGTCCTCTATAGTGTGTACTCTGTCCAGGACGACATAGATAAAATTACAATAGAACCTAAAATTCAAGTGACATTAGATAACTGCAATTTAATTATCTTCATTTCTTATACATCATATTTTTTTTTAATATTCAATAAATTTCTAAAAATCTAATTCCGTTTAATTAGGGCAAAAATGTATTTCCCGAAGAGGACCAATATAGCGGATTCTACTGTATTCCATTTCACTCTTGGAAGGTGTGGAATCCTAACTGTACTGAGCTCTGATTGGCTATCTTATGTATTGTATCACTCGGTTTCTCGACCCCACTAACCTACTTATTAAGACACCTACAATAAAGAATATTACATTACCCACTGCTTGACTCCTCACTAATATTGCTACAGGCCAAAGATTCCACGGAAACTAAATAATTCTGCCATATATATAATTGTGTTATTTCACCCTCACGAGAGTAATAATTCTACTGTTAATTTATATGAACAAGTTTTTATTAAGTAAACTTTAAAATTCATAAAGAAGCTTAAGGTTTATTTTTTATTGTCCAGTTCGTTTAAATATGACATTATATTTATTGTTACAATAAATAATACTATAATAAGCGTAATACTAGAATTTATTTTGAATTACTATAAGAATCATAGAGTAATTACAAAGTATTAAAGACAAAGTAGACAAATTACATTTTATTAATCAATAGCCATGGGACAATAGACGAGAAAATTTATAAAACACAACAAATATGATTAACAATCATACGAATAATTTCAATGAGTATGTGAGATTATATGAACAACGTGAGATAAAAGATAAAAAACGGTGGGAGAATGAAATAACATTTCTAGAAAGACCTCATACCGATCCTAATGCATGGAATACAACAGTTAGATCCGATGTTAATATGGTCAGATCCAAATAATAAAATACAAGCAATGCTAATGAGCATAAATTCGGTAGTAAGAATTCATAGTTCATCGTGACTTTCGTCCTTGAAATCCTCCTGAAAATATAAAAGTAGGTATTTAACGACGTGTAAAAGTATTATAATTATGATAACAATGCGTTTTATTTGAAACAAACATTTATGTTGATAATGAAATACATATCAACACAAAATTAAAAAAAAAATCAACAAAACAAATATTGTAAAAATCATTAGTCATTACAGTGATTATATTATGTAAGTTTCGGACCTGGGTTAAGTATTCCCTAAGTACACTAAATACTCAATTATTCGCAAACTTTACCTGAGCTGATTCTGTTGGCGTCTAAATAGTCAAATACACAATAAAATAGCACATGATATTACTATGTTATTAAAAACAACTAAAAGTGGAACATATTAAATGTGTAACAGGACTTAGATAGAATTAGGTAAAATAAGTCAGCGAAGAGGCCAGTATATGTTGTAAATTAAGCTTTATTATAAATATTGTTTCGCTAGCTTTCAGTTATTTTCCTAGTGTGTGCGAATGTGCAGTGTAATATAAATTTTAGAATAATATATGACAATAATAGTGGGAGATGGACAGCGTATGTGTGTATGTATATGTAGAGAAGACATTATATACAACTCCGCTCAAAAACATGTATGTTACACCTTTCCTTCAAATTATTTCTACTAAACAATGCTTAAAATTATCCATAAACGCAGAACAAATATTAATACAAAAATAACATTTATTGTTTACAAAACACAATATGATGATTAACATAATCAGTAGTATCTTTGCAATAATATTTGTTCTGATTTATGGATAATTTTAAGCATTGTTTAGTTAAAATAGTTTGAAGAAAGGGTGCATACTTATTTTTAAGCGGGGTTGTAGAAGAATAATCTGTAAATTAACATATACTGCCCAATTCCCATTCTTTTGTTATTTTCTATTCAGCGCAGCCAATCACACACTCTTTGTCGGTTTCGTCAACATTAAACTGTTTTATAGCCATATACATATTCTAAAATACTGCATTTAACATACAATCTACTCTGGCCAATCAGAACACAAAATGAATTCCCGTTTTTCTCCTTTATAGCTACAATGTAAAAAGCATGGCTAATCGGCTACGGGCTAACGTCAATCGTGAACAGATTTGTGGAACGGTCCCTATTCATATAATGTATTTTACATCGTCTAGTATTTTCTCACACCATTATATGAGGAGATATGTACATATTATATGCAATAATATTAATATGTGTAGGGTGAGTGAGGCAAGATGTTTATTCACTCCTATGGGTAGGATAGTAAAGAGATACATGATACAGCTAATTAGAACAGGCTGCATAGGTATAGCACCTACATACAATAGCCTAAATTGAGATTTATTGGTATGTATGTATAAGATGAAGGTAGAAATTTAAACTGAATAGGTACATAGTATTACGTCATTGTGTGTCTTTCATTACTGTGTACCTTGTTATATGACAATCTATTGTTGCTGTGGAGTACCTAATAAACATATAGTACCTCATATAATTTGTATTTGTCTTTTCAATTGAATAGTAGATTAAAGAATATAATATGCATAATAATAAAAAGCCTGAATACGCTAAAAAATAGTTTAAGTATGAAAATTTTAGAGCACTAAGTATATGGTTATATATATTTATAATAAACTTTATTAAAAAAATAATTTTTCGGCTAATCGGAACACATTTTGTTACATTTTACCTGTTCCGATTAGCTCGAGTAGACTGTATTTACCATAGATATTGTACTATACATTAACATGTTTGATGTATAATACAATATCTATGGTATTTACATGTATTATTATAGTTGAATTTACAGCATATACTGGCCTTTTCACGGAAATATTTCATACGTCAAAAGGATGCTGAGGGAAAACCTGTCTCTAATCTCTAATTAAATATTTTAAATAATTTATATCTATTGATATTATTTATAACTTTCACACTTCGAACAGATGTCACCCCAACTTTCTCAACTTACGTCTTAAAAGAATGTTAAAAATGCCAATATAATTACTTTCAAAATATAAATAGTTTCTCGAATATATAGATGCAAAAGGAACAATAAGCTTTTTAAAAATGATTTAATTTACTGAAACAGTATAACATAAAATAAACTTATATAATATCTCAGTAAAAAATGTACTATATTAATAAATAATAATAGAAACAATTTGTACAACAAAGTTGAAAGTAAACGTGGGGATTGCCTAACAAGGATCTACATCTTTAAAAATTTCATTTAGTGCAAAACCTGTTTTATTCAATCTACAAAAAAGTTCATTAAAAACAATATACATATAAAGTATAATTTGCCTCTCACAAGCTTATCAGACAATTCAGGCATATTACAGCCTAGCTAATATAACGTTACCAACAGTGTTTTCAAGTAATCAAATTTTGATGTGTTTTATATAACATAACATTTAAAGTTATAAGTGATGGTACGAAAGTACAATTTCATTGTGATTTTCATTTAAGAAGTTTATATGAATATAAGAGTATATTATTAATAAAAATAGTGTTCACAAACGCGAATTTTAATAATCTAAATTTATTTTTGGTGTAATAAAAAATTGATTAATGTTATATCTTATAAGACATAACTTTTGAATCGAGTTAGAGTTAGTAATTAACACACATTCATTGAAAAGAAAATTGAACCATGATAAAGCATAAATTTACATAAATATGTAATTATTAAAATATAAGACATATACATAAATATCACATTTGAAATATATTAGAAACGATAAGAACTCTCCGATTATAGATTTTGTTAAAACTCAAACATATTATTGCTTGCAAAATACTACTCAAAACGTGATATACATATATATTTTTAAATTATTGGTTTGGATATATATAGTATTTTAATATAAATAAGATAACACTTCAAGTCGAATTAATTAGACGACAAAATATACCAATTCGTCAGTAGTTTCTCAAGATGTTTATAAAATGGACTATGTATTATAGAATAAGTAACTGAGCTTCATTTAATAGTTACCTCAGTAGAGTCCGAAGTACTTTCACTAGACGCCTATATTATGACAGAAGTAAATAATAGACATACATTTTAGCTCATTTAATAAAATCTGGCTAAGGACAATAAATAAGAATATATATATAAGATTTTAACAGTAAATAAAGCTAATGATATGCTGAACAGTTTACTATATTACAAAATTCTGATATATTTAAAGAATATTTTTGAAGAAAACGAACTGTGTTATCCTTTAATGAGATTTTTATAGTATTAAACAAATATTACACTTTTATATTTGACCCTTACAACTACACCAGTACTATAGTTGCAGAATAAAAATGTTACTTCAGTATGAGCGTTTACTAGCAGAAGAAACCTAGGTCTATAGACTATTAGTACGTATAACGTGTGCTCTCTTCTGCCACACGGTCCCAGTATCATCTAGAAAACACGGTTTCAAACTAAACAAATCCTTTCGAGCTGCTAAGTGTTCGACTGGTTAAGTATAGCTGCCAGACAGGGACGATGGAACACTGGCCAAATCGGGGTTCTAACTCTGGACCTTCACCTCTACAGATCACTACTCTATCGACTGAGCCACCGCGTACATGTTTTTTTTTTAATAAAAAAGTATTACACCTTTTGCTTAATTACATGTAAGTTTTTTATTTGATAATGTGCACCAATTACTGTACAGTAACGGGAATTATCCAAAGCATAAATAATTGTTTAAGTATTCGGGATTTGCTTTACCTTACTTTTACAGTTAAATTATTAAAGCCCCACAATTCAATACAACACTACTATTTTGTGTATTATTTTGCAAAACTGTGTCCTGATATTCAAGAGTAAGACGCTTATGACAATCAAAAATATGTTACTAGCTCACTATTATTTTCTATAGATTATTTAAATGTTATTCTAAGAAAATAGTTTAAAAAATAAAACTACAATAAAAGGACATTACAAATTGGGGAAAACAAATACTTACGTCATCATCATCATCCTTGGAATCATCAGGTTTGGTTTCAGTTGCTTCATCAGTCTTAGACTCCTTGGTCTTTTTCTCCTCTTCCGCTTGTTTCTTACGTTCCTCCTCGTCCATTTTTTCTTTCATAAGCTTCTCACCTTCTTTTGTTTTGGCCCAGGTTGAATCACCAAAACTTTTTGCATAGTCAGGGTCATCGGTAATAAGAATGTTGTCAAATATAGTCCCAGATTTAACCTGAAAAGATTACAGATATACATAATCAGAATAACAATTGTGTAAATTTTACAACGTTTAATTTGAGAACTACATAACTCCAGTATAGTTATAAACATACAACGGGATTGCATAAAACAACATAACAATTTGGCCTATATTTTTACAACGTTACTTTTACAGTTAAATAACCCAAACCGTAATCATTAACCATTCGTCAGACGAGGTGGGGGGGGGTAAGGGTATGATATTAGGAATTTACTTTTAGCCCTTATACTGTGATTGTATAATATAAAGCATGACTTTGAATATTTAAACCATGATTACAAAATGTCATCTAACAATAATAGAAAAAAACAATGTAAGTAAACAATTAGAAGATCTGAGTAGAAGAAAAATGTATACACTCCTCCCTCTCCACGGATAAAGGATGATAAGAAATTAAAAATGAATATAGCCGATGACATCAATATCAAACGCAAACAATAATAACACATAATCTACATAAACACACCTGCCATAAATCGAATCCAGCACCTGCAATATCAGTTTGCAAATAAAGTTTATCATCTGCTACGTATTCAGGGTTGTCAATTTCAGGATGAACCCAAACTCCGCTGTATTTCGGGTTGTCAATTTGCTTTGGTTTCCATTCACCCTTGTACTCTGGATTGTCAATCTGGGGCGGTTCCCATTCTCCATCCATTTCAGCATCCCAATCATCAGGCTTAGTCGCTTTTGGATCAGGAATATGTTTAGGCTTGTCCCAGTCAGCTGGCTTGGTATCTTCTGGATCATCAATTTTTTCTCTGTCATCCCAGTCAGTCGGCTTTGATGCAGAGGGATCCTATAATAAAATAAAATTCAATACTAAATATCTACTCAACAACTGACAAATCAAAATATTTAAAATAGTCAATCAGTTTTTTAAGACGGATTACCTTAATTTTCTTGGGTTCAAGAAAGTCCCAGTCATCCTCAAGGTTGCCACTTTCTACTTTCTCATTGTCCATAAGAACAGAGTAAGTATTGTCAGGCTTTACAATTAGAGTGTATAAGTGGGTAAATTCATCATCACCACATTTGATCTCCTTCTTGGTAAGAAGATTCTTTCCTTTATAGTTAAAAATTACATGAATCTTCTTGGTACTCACACCACAAATATCAGGACCTGTAAAAAATATGTTTAGAATAGATTTATTTAATGGGAGAAATAGAGACAAGTCAAAAACGTGAAAGACAACACAATTGAAACACAAAACTTGCAAATGTTATGTAATGATCAATCAAGATAAATATTAATATACAATAAAATGTGTCTAGGAGCCTTATTAACCCTTTTATGCCCATCTTGGCCGGAGAAGCTTTGTTGACACCTTTAGAGATAATATCTTTAACGGATGCAAAAATTATTGACATACGGATGAATTAGTAGGAAAAACCATGTAATTTCGCTATCGGAAAAACTTTGTTAATATTTAAGCTGTACTTCTAAGTTACATATCTTGTAGCTCTCATTCAGGTTATATTTCGTGTAGTTTTTCTTGTTTGAAATTACGTAAAATCGCATTGAAATGAATGGAAATAATTATTTATTACCAACCAGACGTGCTTCGAGCACTGTGATTGATCGATTCTTGCTGCTGCATCAATTACACATAGTTTGCTTGCATTAGTCCCGTCTAGTTGTTATATTTAAAGTTATTGGTAAATCCCTACAGCACCGACTAGTGTTTGAATAGGTATAACTTGAATGAATTTTAGGATGTCCGTGTGCAGCGTTTATTGATTGGGTAGCCTTAGGTAGTGCGATTTTTGTCTATTTTCATGCTCATACCTCAGATACTTTTACCTATATCGATTATAAAACTGAGTTGACTGTGGATTTAGGTAAAAACATTCTTTCAGCATGCCAGATATCATTTTTACTGTGCTTTCAGCTTTTAGACTTAGGAATTATAATATTTACATAGCTTTCTTTACAACCTAATTAGAACGGCATGTATAGACCAGGTTTATTCGAGTTCATTCATGATCTGAGAAATTAAGCAAACCAAGAATTGAAAAGCAGTGAAGATGAGACAAATAGTGGAAATGAATTGAGTGAGGATGAGCAAAGTGAGGATGTTAATGACTAAAGTGATGAAGAAAATAGCGCTGCTCAAACAAGTGAATCAAGTATGAACAGCAATGAAAACGATAAAAATTTAGACTACCATTCACGAAATGAAAAAATTCGGTGGGTATCGCAGCCAACAACTGCTGTTGGATGACGAAATCGACAGACTATTGTTAGAGAATGGTCTGGCCTAGCACATCATGTACGACCCATATCTATATCAGAATCTTTTAGATATTTTTTACCAACGACATGATTGAGAAAATAATTTAATACTCGAACATGCACAGTAATGTTATTAATTATGATTGGGATGAAGTAAATGTAGAAATACAAGCATTCATTGAATTCTTTGTTTTATTGGGGTCTTCCAATGAGTGAAACGATGGCTGCCTGTAATATAGATAAAAAATGTTGAAATCTCCCTTAAAGTGATGTTAACTATATTTTTTGTTTTCTATGATTTATACAGAGATATAATATTTTCGCACTTTTTACCGTTTAGTTTTGGCATACTATGATCATAGAGGTACTACCACTTTTTACTTTTATTATGCAATAAAAAATTAACACTTTCATTCAAATAGCGGTAAATTTGTGTAGTAGCCATGGCAGCCAAGGTGGGCCTAATAGGGTTAAGTGACTTCTATTAATGATATATAATAAATACATTTATGTAATAAATATGTATATCTAAAAAAGTAACAAAAACTGCTTATTAAGTGGTAAATATTTTATACATCTAAAAACAAACAATACTTACCAAACATTATCTTGTAAGGTGTTTCACCATGGAAATTTTTTTGATCAACATTAGAACCCAGTATTTTGATATAACCACCACCACAATCAATATTTTGTTCATGTTTAACTTGAAATTGGACAACTAAAGGTTTCCCTGCATTGGTGAATGGTTTTTCCAAATTAGTTGAGATCCCATAAAACTTAGCATCTTGGCTTGTTTGAATACCCTTATCTTTGTCTTTATCACCATAAAATTTTCCAGCAGTCCAAACAAACTTTCCCTGGTCTGATCCTTTATATGTTGATTCAGTCCATTTGTTTGTATATGATTCTGAAATATAATAAAGCATGTACACATGATATTAAGTGACACAATTTTCTGTACAGTTAATGAAATAATTATGAAAAACATGTAGTGTTAGAATAAAACAAAAGGAACAATGGTTTATAAAGACAAAACATTAATGTCATAATCACTTGAATCATAAAATGGTATTATTTGGACCATTAAAAAGTAAAATGCAGAATAAAACTTCCTAATGGTAGGATGTGTAAAGCACAACTGTATAATGCTCATTGGCTGCCTAAAGTATTTAAATAATGAGATATTGTGTATCTAAATGGTTATGGTCTTTCTACTGAAATATAAAATAAATATGGAAACAATAAAGTAATCATACTATTTATAACATTATAAAATACATAAAAGTAGTTCAAGAATGTTAAAAAATAAAGATTTTTTCTTAGATATGTAAGTAGAAACATTGAATAGATTTACTAATGGCATTCCTTAAACTTTGCACTGATAAATGGATCTACATGAGTAGCCAGCATAGCTTTATTGATTGAAAACTGTAAACTTTGCATGGTTCATAGATGATTGAAATTAATTTCCCTGAATAAATATAAATTTCCCTGACTATAATATCTACATATAGTTTTTGTTATCCTTGGATAATGTATATAAAAACACATGTTAAAATCCATACAAAAATTATTTGTAGATAATAAAACTGCATTGCAGTATGCTGTGTACACAAATGATTATATAATATAATAATTATCAACATTACACAGTAAATCTTGCAGATAATATAGGTACATACATAGATATGTTTTTACCACATACAGGCATCCAAACA
>JAYRBW010062340.1:0-10000 GCA_036023295.1 Invenusta paracnida
GGGCAGCTTCAAGCTACTGAAGTCTGACAAGACCTTCCAAGAAGCCTTTAGTGAGCTGGGACGAACATGGACTGTGTGAGAAGCTGTTTGAGAAGTTGCAAGAAATCACATGCCGCATATATGCACCATCAACCCACACAAAAGACGTCAACACCCTCCGCTATCAGTTGTTCTGCGTCAGGCGTGGTGAGGTGGAATCTGGCCAGCTTCCACCATGTAAAGACACCCTCGCAATACACGCCGCCCATGCAAACTACAAAGCTGCTATATGGAGGAGATCTCTGCAGATCCACCCCTCAGTGCCAGACCCTGAGAACAATGGTTGGACAACGGATGAAGATGGAAAACTAGCCATTGAGTGGATGCGTGGGTCTCCTGCACCAGATATCGTGCTGGAACCTCTCTCCTGCAAGTGTACAAGGTCCTGCAAACTACCAGAGTGCACATGTCTGGCCAATAGCCTCAAGTGCACACATATGTGCAAGCTACGACTGTGTAGCAACCAGCCACGTGAAGACGAGCCTACTGCAGAGCTAACAGACTCTGATCTGGTAGGTACTGACTAGTTCTCAATGATGTAACCTTTAGCATCTATTACGTTATACTACATGTAAACTTATTACAGTGGTTGCAAAATTTATTTGTAATAAATAAACATGTTTAAATACCAAATTGTTTTTATTATTACTTGTTGTATGTGCAATAGTGTTAGCAGAAACATAACATTTTACTGAAAATCTGTTCCAATGGCAATTACGACGGATATCTTACAATGTACGTGATAATATGTAAGTGGGCTATGCGTATGGGGCTTTTGCATGAATTTGTTGGCTGTTAATAGATCATGCATAGAACAATAATGACACTACAATGGATTTTCCGGGAAAATCTCCTTCAGAAAACGCGATATTGGGTGTCACTATTCAATAAGTGATAACCATCAATAAGCTACTCCTCTGCAAGTGTTATCATATCAAAACGTAATTTAGGGATGTATAACAAGTTAAAAATTGCAACTAGAATTTGCCAACACAGATGGTACCGGTATACGTTAAATTTTGGGTATTGGCCTAAGGACTATTATAGACAATGTACTGATAAAAAGAATCCAAATGAAAGCTTATACTGCAAATAGTTTGTTGAACTTTTACAAATGTCAGATTCTCGTTAAAAGATAGATTATGTAGATTAAGTTTGAAAAAATCTTCGAACAAGATATATAAATTGAAACGCTAAAATGTGCTTTCAATAGTTTTTGCGGTGTATAGCTTTTTAAGTGTTGCTTGTATAATAGTTCTCGTATTTTATAACATAAACTACAGCTTGAAATAATTTAGTCTTACTTGGCATATTTTAATGATTCTCGTAAACTTTGCGTTCAACAATCTTGACTATATATGATTTATATCTAAACGAATTGTAGTATGTATGTATATACGAGTATATATTGGCTGTATCACGTTAGATCTTAAATCACGTTAGATTTTAAAATATACTCGTACATATATAAATATGCATATGTACATGCATATATGCCCCATAGGTATATGCAGGGTTTTCAAAACACATGTCCGATTATTTAAAAAATAAATTTTTAATAAAAAATCGTAAGAAATTTAAAGCAAAAATATGGAAATCTAAAATATTTTTCAATATCTAAACTATGATCTAAACAATGTTTTTCAATCTAACTACTCCTTATAGATTTTTATTATTTCCAGGCTATAGAATAATAATACCCAGAGCATAGAGTAATGATTATACAAAGAGTGTTCACTCTTATCGATTTCATATACATCGCGCTGTAAATCGTCGTATATAAAAAATCGTTTTATTTTAATAAATTTTATGTAAATGAGAAGGTAAAAAGTAGTATTAAATATTTTGATTAAATTAATTTTAAGAACAAATATATATATTCATACAATTTTAACATGCGTAAGTTGTCTATAATAAATAATTTATTGCCTGTATATCTCAAACTATTTTACTACATACACGATTTAATTGCTCTCAGTTTTTAAAACAAATACAATATAAGCTCTTAGCTCTTACGTAGGTAAATAGTAGTATTGAACTGTATGCAGGATTTAAAAGAGTGAACACTCTTTGTATAATTACTCTATGCTCAATATTGTACTTCTTTAATTATTCATCCTCATTTAAATATGTGTTTCTTATATATTATAAATTATCATTTTATCTCCATTCTTTTGTCCGGAGAGTCGAATCTGCTTGATGGCTTTTATTAGTATAGGTAATTATTTATATAATTATTATAAAAACTAAAATTAAAAACCCTCTTTTCCCCAAATCGTAAGCGTTTTGAGTGTAGAGATTCGGAAAACAAACAAAGATTATAAGCTTTTCAGGAACAAAGTATTGATGGTCAATATTATCGTCATTGTTTGTACAAGCTGCTTAAAAACAGCCTTCAAAACAGCTTGGAAACAGCCTTGACAACATCCTTGACAACAGCCTTGACAACAGCCTTGAATTGTTTTTATACAGTTTTATAGTGCTATAGGTGCCTCCTCTATTTTCCAACATTTATGAATAGGAATATTTGATTACATCAAAATATGTATAAAAACATGTTTTTTTTTTTTAAATAGTCAAATATTAAAAAATATTTTATGCAAGAAAACCCATTTTTGGTAGGTTGGTAAATTATTACATTTTATTATTTGATATCTGAATCAAAATTTCATTGATTTCGAAAGATATAGGTGTGTATGATTTTTGTAATAGAAAAAGAATATTTTGAGCATTTTTGACAAAAGAGGTGCCTTTTTAGTGGGGGGGCAAATATTGGTGAATATACCGTCAAAATGGTAAAACTTCACTTTAAGAAAAGTCACAGAAGCCTATAATCACTCCATTTTCTCATTTAAAATTTCAGCGAAAAAGCTCCAGAGGGGTTAATCGTGAGAAGTACATCACTGGAGAAGTTTAGATAAATTTGTATGCGTGTAATTCTTATATTTGTACTGTTGGGCTTAAAGAATATTGTATGTTATATAATTTTCATCAAACAGACCGTATAAAAGTCTATAGTATACAGCATTATAACTGGAATGCAATGAGGGAGGGTACAAGTGTCATATTCTACGGGCACTACAATTTTGGTGCTCTTCCAAGGTGTACGCATATATGGTCTGGTGCATTGCCCGTCTTTGCTGCAGTGCCCCTGCATAGGATGCAGTCCAAAAGAGTTATATACTGGCTATTCTGCATACTATGAGGGCCCGATCAAGCCAAACTGATGTAGACTATCCGTTAACTTAGACGACTGTAACGCTGATGGTACAGTTGACATTTCTAATAACCCGACAGTTGTGTAATACCCCAAATATACATCTTACTTCCTTCACATGAAGCAATGTTTTTATGCATTTCAGCACATTTTAGGAGTTTGTGAGATATTTCTTCTGTATAATAGATATTATATTCCGTATAAATATGCATGTATGATGTACACTAATTTTCTCATAAAATCGTTGAATAAAGTACCCGAGTAAACATGCATTAGAATGCATCAATATATATTGGAAATTACATCTTATGACATAAAATAGGAAAGAAATGAAGTGGTATTTTTTTATGTAGCAGTTTTCATGGTGCCATATGTTATAGTTATATCGGATATCTTAACATATGTTAAACATAAATGCTCTTATTAAATAAATATTTACTTTATTATATTTAAATATAGTTTAAAGTTTATTGGTAGGTAGGTATATTTCATATACAATCTAACCAATCTAAGCAATATAAAACATAGTATATTACTATGTATGAGGTATTTAGTTACAATAACATGTCAAAGTACAGTTCGAATATTCAATGTTTACTCTTTGGTAAGATAGTTTATCGAGATTCAGAAGGTTCTGTTACATCATCAAAGCCATTCATTATCCAATTACAATCTATATTTATATGCATAAATTAGAAATTAAAATCGCGCATGAATATGTTTGGTGAAACCACACTTCTTAAATATTATCAAGTGTGTAGTTTTTACATAGAAAATATAGTTTACTTTTAATTCTAACTTCTATACCGATATGTCTGACATTATGACAGGAATACTGAATGTGTCAACTAAATAAACAAACAAATAGATAAATGGATAAATAACGAGCTGATAAGATAAACATAAAATTGCATCGTCGCATATATTAAAAATTTACAACCGAATGAATATTAGTAGGACTTGCAATGATGTTTTAGACAGGTTTAAAGACACGGAATAAAATTGGTTGGCCGAGAAAGTGGAAGAGTATGATAACGAGAACAAACTTACAATACGGGATGATATAGAATTCGAGAGGCAATCCTCTATGACCTTCGACACAGACGTACACCGAGCAAGTATCACTTTCGAATCAAATCAAAGAAAGAGAGAACTTTGAATTGCACGTCAAGAGTATATTCTGCAGTATCACAGTGCTTTCTTTCAACTATACTAATATTTACCATCTAACCTTAGAATGTGCACATGTGTATCACAGGCAGGCACTGCCCTAATTTCTCATCCCTAACTACACTGGTGTCCGCAAAACTGGGGAAATACCCAATCAATAAAGGAATTTGGAACATGCACCTCTCAGTATTCCTTGCACCTTCTATAAATTGGTTCGTTGTTGGGGAAGAGGGGAAGGGGTCTCTTCATTTGCCTGTCAGTCAGAAAATCTTGTACACGAACCTACGCTGTTTCACCTCACCGTTTCTGACTATACTGACTCTGGAAATGACTGTGTATCTTCTCTCCCCCAACGAATATATTCACCGGAATCTGGCCCCTACTAGAACCCGATCTTTTGCTGCTGTATAAACCAGATGGCTGCATAGAAATGTCGAGAAGAAATAGAATTCTTCCCAAATGTCCGCTCGTATAGTTCAGCAGCTTGTTCGTATGCCAAGTAAGTCTACCGATTTATAATCGTACGGAATATCCCTAGGTGAGAGGAAATAGCAGTCGTACTGATTGATAAACAATGCAATCGTTATCAGTGTTGTAGCGATGGGTAACACAGAACCGTGAGTCATCACACATAATCAGAACATATTAAGCGCACTATAAATTAATTAATTAATTAAAAGATAGTAATTTTCGTTTAGAATTCGATTCACAAATCATATGACAAAATGGAAGGAGACAAGACTTAGGATGAACTTACATGAACAGTGGGAACATGAATGGAGATATCATAATTTAATCTCTCTTATAGTGTTATTATGTAAAATAATTATGTAGCACCTTTCCCGTTGCACTATACCTAGACATTAATGTAGGTACATGCGAAACAAATCTCATATGATCTTGTCGCTTTTCATAATAAGTAATTAGGAAGCTGAGAAGCAATACTTTATATTTATTGAGATAACCTAATCGTTTTGGCATTAAACATTTATATATTTAATTATGAAACTACGTAACATAATCTATATATTCATCGGCTTTTTCGATAATGCCACACATTTATAATTGTGCTCATTTATAATATATATTTATCTAGTATGTCATTTTTTACACAGAAATTGACACACTGGTTTAGATTATATGTCTTTAAACTAAATTTAGCCATCGACCATATTTTGAATTTGATTGACACTTCGTCAGAATTGTGTAAATGAAGTAGCGCTATCTGTAAACAGACGATCTATTGAGCGTTTTCCAAAAATGGAATCATTAGGAACGCTCTTTGTGTCAGGAATCATTAGGAACACTCTTTTTGTAAAGAATCATTAGGAGCGCTCTTTTGTCAGGAATCATGAGGAACGCTCTTTTTTGTCAGGAATCATTAGGAACGCTCTTTATGTCAGGAATCATTAGGAACGCTCTTTGTGTCAGGAATCATTAGGAACGCTCTTTGTGTCAGGAATCATTAGGAACGCTCTTTGTGTCAGGAATCATTAGAAACGCTCTTCTTGTCAGTAATCATGAGGAACGCTCTTCTTGTCAGTAATCATGAGGAACGCTCTTTGTGTCAGTAATCATGAGAAACGCTCTTTGTGTCAGGAATCATTAGGAACGCTCCTTGTGTCAGGAATCATTAGAAACGCTCTTCTTGTCAGGAATCATGAGGAACGCTCTTTTTTGTCAGGAATCATTAGGAACGCTCTTTTTTGTCAGGAATCATTAGGAACGCTCTTTTTTGTCAGGAATCATTAGGAACGCTCTTTTTTCTCAGGAATCATTAGGAACGATCTTTTTGTCAGGAATCATTAGGAACGCTCTTTTTTGTCAGGAATCATTAGGAACGCTCTTTTTTGTCAGGTATCATTAGGAACGCTCTTTTTTCTCAGGAATCATTAGGAACGCTCTTTTTGTCAGGAATCATTAGGAGCACTATTTGTGTCAGGAATCATTAAACTTTTGGAATGAACGACCCTTTTGTCAGTCTTTAATTTAAAATAGAGTAGAAAGACGAAAGATAAATAAGACTAAAGATAAGACTAAGATAAGACTAAAATAAATCGATATAAACTTAATATTTGAAATGAATCGGCAAATACATTATATAAACAAACAAACAAACAAACAAACAAACAAACAAACAAACAAAGTACCCACATATTATTCATAAAAATAACTTTCTCTAAAACTCAAACTAACTATTTCATTGATATCTAAATTCAAATTTATTTTCGCGCTTCGATTTAGACACAGATAGTACCGTGTCGGGAATCAGATACGTGACTGACCTACAAAATTTCTATGGTAACGCCGAATGATTCCGACTTTTGGAATGAACAATTCGTAAAGAGCGACATTAGAATCGTTAATGATTCTACTTCTGGAAACGTTCACTGTTTATTGCATTGCGTTGTATTTGTATTTGTAAAATATACTTACACATAAAATGATAGTCAAATTCAAATGGAATATTATTAAAAATTTTGTACCATATTTTACCGATACAAAATGCTTATATGCGGCATGAAAGAACAAGATCAAGTAATGTTATTTTTAAAATACATATCACAGTTTTAACGGAAATAATTGCTGTATACATGTACATTTAATACTACCACATATAAAATAAACATACCTACCCTCTAGTGAAGAAATGAGCAATATCCGCTCAGAACAATATGTGTCAAGAAAACCACAATAATCCCACCTTTCAGATATACTACGCTGTAGGATAACGCTGTTTCGCTCTTATTAGAGTTCATCAGCTAGCCTAACCCCCGATAACATAAAGACACCAAGAAGAACACCAATTCTTGCGTTGTAGAATACTGCTTCTTCTTAGTGTATTACTGTTATCTGGGGTTAGGCTAGCTGATGAGCTTCAATAAGAGCGAAACAGCGCTATCCTAGTCTCCCTTGGTATCAGTAATATATCGAAGTAGTATATTATCTGGAAGGTGGGATTATTGTGGTTTTCTTGACTCATATAGCCTCTTCTCTGAAGCAGTGCATCTCGATTTCGTAAAAGACTGAGAACGCCATGAAGAGAAGAGTCCCATCCGGAGGTTGGAAAACTATTGAAAGTAACACACATCTATTGGACACACATTATTATTAATTTATAATATGACTAAAATTACTGACATACTATACTTACAATTATAGCTACATTTACATGGATTTATATGAATATAAGCTCTTGTAATATAGGTGTAATAAAGACTATGATGCTACTTCAAGTAGCACATACGAGTTGTTATACGTTAGATTTGTTTTGAATTTACTAACATACCGCGTGTGGTATGTTGAGGCTGTATGCCAACTCAGGTCGCCATCATTGACACCATACGGCCCGCAATACGAGACAAACAGCATGAAGCAGAGCTATGGGCTACAGTGTTGGCTATGTATATATGAAGCTCTCCCCAACGATGAAATTTATACGGACAATATCGGAGTCATTGGCCGCCTGATGCGGGCCAGCCCCGTGGACTGCAAGACCACATGACTCGCTGTGCACAGCTGCTACATCTGAAGAACCTGATCCGGTTTCACTACGTCCTGTCAGTCAACAATCCATTAATAACATCGATCCTGCATAAAAAATGTAGGAATGATCACAGAAAGCCTTTATTAATATATTTTAGACGAAAATTAATATTAAACAAATCTAAACAAAAACGAAAACCATGAAACGAGCTCCTAAAAAAAGATAAAATGGTATTCATGATGTACAACCATTAAAGAAATTAATATAAAAATGGCAGCAAGATTTAATTGTTACAATGCTTGCTGTTTAAAATGCATAAGCATATAAATCAATAAGGAACGTATTATATCGAAACTGTAAAAATAATTAAAATATGACATCAAAAATTATGAAAATTTTTTGGCAATAGCACATTTTTACAAAAGCAATGAAACCTATCATGATGCAAAAGTAATTGTTTTATGTAAGCTAATTTTCATAACATAGTAGAATAATAGAGTTTATACCATTGCCAAGAATGATTTTTTTCGCATTTTTGTTGTCATATTTTTATGAATTTTACAGTTTCTATGTATATATGTAATACACGTATATTCGTCGTTGATCTATATTTTCATGCATTTAAAAAAGTAAGCATCGTAACAATTAAATCTTGGCGCCATTTTTATATAAATTTCTTTAATGGCTGATATTTAAAACTATAAAAGAAATTTTATTAAAAAAGTTAATATGATTAGAAATATACATGTTGTATTAGTGTTACTTATAATTTCAAGGGTCATATATTCTATAAATACTTCTGAAGAAAAAATGTAACTAATACTGAACCCCTTGTAGTACCTACTGCACATATAATTTTGTTTTAACTTATTCCTATCTATCTACATCTGTTAATGAGCTATTCCATTATATTTAATTCATAGATTTATATATTATAAATATATCAATTTATCTAAAGATAGATTAGTATTTTATATTTTCAATACCTTCTATAATTATTTTAAATGTTGAATAAGCAAGTAAAAGGTAATTGCAATTTTATTATAAATTTATACACTATTTTCAATGGTAATTGATATGCCAAGGCTAACAGTCCATTACTGTAAGTTAACTAATTTGTTTTTGTCATTAAAAATAAATTTTCGCAAAGTCCACTGATGTGCATCAATAACAACTCGATGAAGATTTAATGTTGATGTATGGAGCCGAATGGTTTACATTACAAATTAAATTGTTACTTAATATGTTGTAGGATACCTATACTTAAATGTTACCTTCAAGAAAATCAAAATTTCAAATTAAAAAAAAATATATAATGATATGCTAATGGTAAATAAAAATTATTAAATTAAGGTTAAGCTTTTTGATCTATATAGGTAGATTAAAATATATGAATCTTACACCATCGCAAGGTTAAATATGACATAAGAGAAATTAAATATCTCCATAACATAGGTACAAGGAGCCATTGTAATATCTACAAGCAAAGTATTGTAATATCTACAAGAAGCCATTGTAATATCTACAAGGAAGTCATTGTAATATCTACAAGGAAATCATTGTAATATCTACAAGGAGCCATTGTAATATCTACAAGGAAATTATTGTAATATCTACAAGGAGACATTGTAATATCTACAAGGAAGTCATTGTAATATCTATAAGGAAGTCATTGTAATATCTACAAGGAAATTATTGTAATATCTACAAGGAAGTCATTGTAATATCTACAAGGAAGTCATTGTAATATCCACAAGGAAGTCATTGTAATATCTACAAGGAAGTCATTGTAATATCTACAAGGAAGTCATTGTAATATCTACAGTATGTTCCATAATTCACAACGACTTGTTAAATAACGTTTATTCACAATATATATATTTGTTTTATTGATTATTGTTTTGATTGGTTATTTATTTGTACCAATCACATTAATTGGTGAATATAATACATTATATATATTAGCATATATTGATTTTGTTTTAGTGTATAAATGGGTGACCAGAGCTGTTATACGATTGAGTATCGTGTTCTTGCCTCCGTATGGTATTATGAGAGCGACAAGACTGTTGCATCAATAAGAGCAA
>JAYRBW010062341.1:0-10000 GCA_036023295.1 Invenusta paracnida
GATTCAAAGACGGATATATCCGTCATCGGTTGGACACGCAATGATCGCGAAATGGTGTGGTAGGGAAGGGGTTAATGGCCTGAAATGATTCTTAAACTATAGAAACTATCCGTATATACATATATTATTATTATTAGGTATTATTATTATTGCCTTCTAAATATTTTTTAAAGTTTTAGTACAACATTTATCCAGATATAAGTTAATGAAATTTCCCATATTTAGAAAAAATAGTTTCAATAAAATATATCTATTATTTATATTAGGTATCTCATAATAACTCATAATCAAGACTCCAAAAGATAAATTTTCGTTTTAGAAAAGCTAGACACACAAACTGCAAGTATGTTAAAGATTTTTATTTCTATAGCAGATACCTATAATAACTTAAACTATTTAAAACCATTATTGACATTATACTTATTTTTAAATCATATTTATTTCCAATATTATACATATTGATTGCATATTGATCAGGTGCCAAAACATACGTATAATACTGTAGAGCGAGGAGATGGGCGTATTTTATTTTGTATATGGCGAGTAATGATCGAGTAGGCATATTTGTATGCGGTTGCGCTACATTACCCTTAGTATGGCAGCTCAAAAAGAAACGGGGGGGGCACCGAAATGTTCACCAAGGTGCTTCGGATATAAAATAGCTGAAAAACATTTAGTACCTGTTTTAAGAAAGGAGTAGTTCATTAGATTAAATGCGCTAACTGTGAAGTTACGTTTATTATATTGGCCAAATCCGATCGTAACCATATTATCAAAAATAAAAAACTCAGAACATATCAATGTTAGTTCATCTTTTGTATACCATATAATATATGCATTTTTATACAAGGATTTATTGTAAAGTCCAAAAACTTTAGATGCTGTATAACCTAAAGAATATAGTATCTTATATTCTTTGGCACAACCCGTATATAGATTCACTATATACTAGCTGTTTGTAAGGGACCATCGCATTTCGCTGAATTGCATTTGACTGATTCGCAGTTCGCGAACAGAAAAGACTTCATTAATATATCGCTTTTGGCCAATTCGAAGTTCGCTAAATATTTATAGATAATTATATATTTCATTTTTTATCATTTCTATTTTTAAAATTAAGATTGATTTTGCTAAATTATTAGAGCAAACCATTACAAAAATGTGTTTTTGATAGGAAGCCTACTATAAAAGGTTCATAGATACATCTTGTTACGAACTTTAATTTCCTTACAAATAAAACTATCAAAGCTATATTTTAACTAGTTCTTCTACCATTCTCAATAAATTAATTTAACTATATCGCACGACTGTTTTTAAATATTTGAAACTATTTTTGATTTATTTACAAAAGCTATAATATACAGTTTTGTAAATATTTCTTTGTAAAACATCGAAATTATAAAAATTACATGAAAAAGTTCTAAAAAAAGGAAATTTCAGAAAATCGTTAAATATGTTATGTCACCAATCTGATATCATTTAACAGTGGACTAGCTGATAAATAAATGATAATAAAACGTATAATTTATCTAATATAAAGCAAAAGAAAGCAAAATATTATTATTGACGAATACTCATGAACGATTTTATTAATAATGAAAATGAATTAAAAAATATTCACATAAAATAAAAAACGAGGATGATGGATACAAAATTACAATAGATATTAATTTCACAAACCATACTATTTTGAGACTAAATTGAGCAAATACCTACATGTATATACGTTGATTTATGGGTTGTCTTCGCTGATTTAAAAAAAACATGTAATTTAAGAAGGCCCATTGAAGTACAAATGAATTATGTAAAACACGTCGATATATGTATGTTACAAATTAAATGTAACAAAATATTATTATAGGTAGTTATACACATACAATTACTGAATAAAAAGAGAAACTTAAGTACTGAATATTTTAATTGTATACAAATAGCTGAACAATTTATCAATAATATAAATAGCTATATTATAAATAAATATGGTGAAAAGGAGACAAAAACTTGCTTTTACTTTCAAATAAACAATTTTGTGAGTACTAAGTGTATTCATACAAAAATCCTTGTTATTATAATAAATAACAAGCTGATAAAAATAACTATTTTAACAAACGATTCCAATTAAGGATATCTATCAAGATTAATAAAACATTTACTGCGTTTCCTTAATGTATACGTACAGGATTATTGACCATATTGATTTACAGTGTATATTGTATCTATATGCAACTTTTAAAATTTAAATTGTATAAGTAAATAGATATTTTGAACTCAAAGCGTAGTAATATTATGTTATCCTCAATTAAGCACAGTTTTCAGATAACAGTAGACCCAAAATATAAGATTACGTTCTAATATCCACATAATCGTTCTTCTGCCGTTTGGAGTCGCTCAAGTCGTTGGAAAAGTTTTTTACGTTGATTTGCTAAGTCTTCCCTCTCTTTAGCAAACTTGAGGATCTCCTCAGTTTTGAACATTCCATCGAGTCGTTCTCGAAGAGATTTTATGAACTCGTTGTGCATGGAGCGCAGGATGCACGCGGGTATGTTGTCAGAAATTCGTCGATTTGCCACCTGAAATGATAGATTTATATTTACATAATAGGTATGTAAGCAGATTATAAGTAAGCATATAATACACTATGAGTGCGCTGTGGATAACAACATATATTTCTAATATTTGAATTCAATGAAGGAAATAAGTGTTTACCATTTTAACAAAAAATATTGCTTATACACTGTTGTTTGGTTCTCGTATACTTATAATGTTTACTATACTAGCATAATAATGGCATAAAATAATAAAACAAAAATATGATACCTTTAAATATGTTTTAAGCAGCAGATGTATTTCAGAAATTCGTTCCGGTTGCTTTCCCATTTCATCGTCTTCTTTATTTGACTTCTTTGCTTCCGCTGTAACCATGATAATATTTCTTCAAAAATAATTCGAATATAAACTAAAAGAAAATCTAGTTTCCAGCCCCTTAAATGTATTTTGATGTATATATAATACACATAATTTACTTAACGTATGAATATCTTATAATTATATTTGATAAATAAATATAAAAAATACCACTCAATTCAAAATAACATATATATAGGCAATAAACAAATTTATCTTTTATTCCATTATACTCGTACATGATATAATAATATAAACTATTAAGGCTATATGTTGATTTTAAATCAGTAAGCAATCAAGTTTTACAGCTGAAATAACTGGATACAATAATTTGTATTGCAAATTTTAATTATTTCATAATTTTTGTGGACATGTAAATACATATATGTTGTCATTAAAGCATTTTATTGATCACGGCAATTCAGATTATAATACAATGTTGCAATTAAAAAAATTATTTTGAACTTTTTTCATGTGACTATTGATGGCACATATATAATAGTACATAAAAATATATATTATTAATTAATTCATAACTTTATATATCTTTATATTATTACTTTATATAACTTAAACAAATTGATTTATTAGTTTATACTTAAAATTAGTAAATTCTGTATAAACAAAATAGGTATTGCATTATTGAATTTATAGGTATTATAATTATAGGTATACATAAAGTACCCATTTCTTTGGCGAAGAGAACATCTTGACAGAATAAAACTTTTTCTTCCTTAAGATGCTGCTTCAATTTTGCTCGAGTTATTTCTTCCTGTTGACGCTGAACAGAGTTGCAAATTCGCTGTAAAGATAGAGGGTGACATAATATGGAATACTGGCATGATATATACCATGATATGCATTTAGAAATATTTCAAATATAGTTGCAGAAAAATACGTATGATTTATAAAGTTTAATCATATTAGTGATGGAAAAATGTTTTTTTGTCAATACATTTTTTGGAAACAATGAATATAATCAAACATGTCGAAATGGAAAAAGATTCGATATTAAGGATATTAAGAAAGATAAAAACAAAATATAAAATATAATTTTTAAATTAGATATGAGTATATAAGAATTTATTATGAATAAATGTTAAAATTTGGTAATATATAAATAAACAAATATACATACATACATATATAAAAAAAATTAGGATCATTAATTATATATTTTTATCATTCTGCCGGATATTAATTATTTATAAAATACCAAGCAAAATGTTATAAATGATAGTTCAATATAATACACATATGAATATTAAAACTTTGAATAATTTCATACTTGAAAGAATAGATGTCTAGTATTAAGGAATATAGTTCGGCAATTTGAATTTTATAAGCAACCCTAGTTATAAATTTTACTCATCACTTTTGGTTTTCAATATTGTCAAGTGTATCATTACTGTCAATGCACTACATATTGGATATTACTCTGTCTTTTTAGATTTTTCACAACTTTAAAATTTTACGTCTACTTTCTATAGATTTTTTCTATAGGCTTATTATGAAAAGAAAGAAAAAATATCGATCGGATACAGCTTTATTGATAAATAAACAGCGCAGACGTGTAGCTACATGACAGCTTCTTTTGTGCTCAACAATAAATAGTTAAAGTTAACAAATCCGTAAATATAAGATTAAATACGTGTGCTAAAATAAGAAAAAATCAAAGCACATGATTTTAATCTTATATGCTTTCATTTGAATTGTAACCATTTTATTGTGTGACCACAAAAGAAGCTATGAAGTAGCGAAACGTCTGCTTTGTTTTTTATAATGCTGTTTCCGAGAAATAATTTTTTTTTCTTTATGTAATACCAGTGTTATTAAGTATATTAAAATTGAAGGTAAATTTTATGGCTATACAATATAGGTGATTACTATTCACAAAAGTTTCAGTAATATTAATCATTTCAAGGATTAAAGATTCCTAGATACTTTTCCTTAATTTCTATTTTGTAATTGTTATCTTACTGAAGTATATTGTATAGATTATTTAAAAGTTATCGCATTGTTTAGCTAATTATGTTGTGAAATGAAATATAAAAGCATGGTTTTTGCGTTTTTAAAAAGGCCATTTGGAATATTAAAGACCACATTTAGAAACCAAAACGTTTACATAATTTGAATAATAAGCTACTGATAATACTCACATACCTCAATTTCTATCTTTAAATCGGGTAAATGCTGAAAGTGCTTTTCGATAAGAATGTTCATAACTTCAGACAAGTGTCTATTGATCTTTTCCATACACTGCTCAACTATGTCAAGATATGATTCGATGTGCTTCTTCACTGGATCTCGAATGATTTCCCATCGCACGAATATATCACTAATTTCATCTCCACGTCGTTGTTTAACCTCTACAGCAAGAAAATCTTGGGTCTGCTGATTTTCAACCAAATCTAATAATAAAATATTGGTAAATTATATTAGAACATTCAATAATGCAAATAATTTTCTAATTCAATTTTACTTTCAAATTGTTCTTTTTCTTTTAAAAATGCATAAAATAATTTTTTTAATTGATAAATAAAGCTAATAAATATTGCATATAATCAAAAATATCTAAAATTAAAAAAAAATTGTCTATAAAATTAAAATAAACCATTTTCTAAAATTTATTTTTTTAATTTAAAATTCTACAAATCTGAGCATTTTTTTAAATAATTAGATCAATTGTTAAATTAGCATTAGAATTTTAATATTTCTAATTTCTCGAATAAATAGATAAATAACAATTTCAGTTTAAGACAATTTATGAAATCATTTCAATTAGAGTTCAGTTATTTGCAGTTATGATTTGCTTTTTCCTTTATATTAAATGCCTTTGATTGAAATTTAGAAACATATTTAAAACAGATTATCTTAATAGTTTATATAAAATCATCAAACGTGCCTTCGATTCATTAATACAATATCTGTAATGAATCTTTATTTAAATCCAATCCAATCCTACCCCCACCCGAATTTTAGCTGTGATTTTTAAATGACGAAATTAATTGATTCCGTGACTTTACCAACAATAACGTTTTGCAACTTTTAGAGCTGTAATCACTATTGTGCACACAAAGAGGTGGTCACGTGACTATTGTGCACACAAAGAGGTGATCACGTGAATATTGTGCACACAAAGAGGTGGTCACGTGACTATTGTGCATACCAAGAGGTGGTCACATGACTATTGTGCACACAAAGAGGTGGTCACATGACTATTGTGCACACAAAGAGGTGGTCACGTGACTATTGTGCACACAGAGGTGGTCACGTGACCACATTCTAAAAATACATCCTTAAACTAAACATTAAAAAATACATATCTCTTTCAAACTGACAAAACTCTGATTCGAGTATTGATTAATTTCATGAAATAAATCACAAAATACATTAAAATATGCAGAAAATATAACAATTTTTTTTGTTAAATTTTTTTTTTAAAAGGATAATAGTGTTAATTGTTTTATTGTTTTATCTATACCTATTTTTTATAGAATAATTTGAACATTTAAAAAAAATATGTTGAAAAAATATTTGTTTAGCTACTCGCAAAGTTTCAAACCACTACCCAATTAGAAAGTTTATAAATTAAAGGGCTGTATGTATTATATAAGACATATAAAAGACTAATGAGCCACTCCACCTCTCCTGGATTTGGAGGCGTAAAAAATCCTGGTATGCAGCGGGTTAAAATAATATCGCATGTAATTATTATCAGCTGATGAGTATTAAAGGTTTAAAGATATATCTTATATATAATGATATACAAACCAGCTGTTTTTGAATCAAGCCCCTCAGAAAACTCGTTGAACATCTCCCGCCAAGTATTGTAACTATTCCCTTTCTTTTCCCATCCGATGTACTTGACTTCACCGTTAACAACGCATTTTTTGGCGCGTTCTTCAAATTTGTGCGTAATCTATGAAATATAACAAAAGAAAAAATATGTTTTATTTATTGTTTGAAAGTATATTAATCTGAATTAAATATGTGAAAAAATAAACAAATAAAATAAAATAAATAATCTAATTATAATAATAAAATAAATACAAAAGAAAATTTAAATTGAATAAACTAAACAAATAAAAATATTTTTGATAGGCAATGTCTTATACCTTTAATATTTCAGATTGTTTTAATTTATGGAATTCTTTCAAATCACGAGTTTGCTCTTCAATGGGTAATTCCACTTTAAGGATGTAAATTTGATTCACAATGAGATTATTAGGTCATCTAACTAATGAACTCGTAATTAGAACATTGATTATTTATGCGGGTTGCAACATGGCCTCAGCATGGTTTTTTTGCTTTAATTATCTTTCTCTTTTACTACATTAATAGGAAGGATATTGATTAATTTGATATATGTAAAATATACCTATCTCAAAGAGTAACGGAGAGTGTGGAAATACTACTCGATGCTGTGGATAATGGGAGTGTAAAGGTTAGTCTGTATTTAAACGTCAAGAAAGCTAAAGTCATAACAAAATAGAACAATGTAAAACCGAGAATTTAAAAGGTTGAAGTGATACCCAAACACTATAACATCTTTCTCGGGTCAAAAATAAAGATAAATGGTGAATGTGGAGAAGAGATAAAAATAGAAGAAGCATATGTAGACCAGTGATACTGGTTATGTCTAAAACCTTAAAAGATAAAAAGTAAACCAAAAATAGTTTTGTAAATTCTTTGACTTTTTCAATCGTAATATCTTTATTGCGCTAAATAATGGTCAATGAGAAAGAGGACAAAAAGATAGGTCAATGCACTCGGGATAGGGTGTCGCAGGCAAATTTTAAAAGTGTCAAAGATGACATTTATGACAATATATATATCATTTTTTGAAGAAATTAACAACCCTGTACTTTTAGTGTAATTATTCTACTATATTAGTGAAGTGTTTGAAAAATCCATAATGCTTTAATATTGAGGGGAAGTAAAGAAATAGGAAGACCACCAACACGTTGGATCAATCAGGTTTTGGAAGCAAGAGGTCATATGCTCCATAGAATAATAAAAATGGCGGAGGAAACATGGCCAGTTGCTAAATAATAAAATATTTATATTAGAAAATTTCTATACCAAAAACAGTTTTAAATTATGTTTATATCGAACATCAAACATAGTTACCTACATGTTATATATCGAAAAAAGTTAATAGAATAAGATGGAATACAAATGACATTTTAATGAAAACGAAAACTTATAACTTTTGAACAAGTTTCTTTTTTCTATGACTGTTTTTAAAGGTTTAAAAATTAAAAATTATTTAAACGCAGCTTTCATAAATACTTGTATTATTCAATCAACGACTAAAAAGGACACAATGTACAATGTACAATGTACAATATATAAAATGTTTTTTATCAATAATAAAATTTGTGCAAAGCTCTCCAAATTTATGCATAATTCGTGCACCAACAATCAAATTGCTATAAGTTATAATACCTTATACATTTTACGATTGTCTAATATGTGAATTTTGTGCATGTATGTACACCCCTAAGAATAGGTATTTGAGATAGCATATTGTATTAAGCTACATTTACATTTATGCAGTAGCTCAACAGAAGAGCTTCATCATCTGGGGGCCCGAGCGGAAGTTCATCCAATTGACGCCTAGCTTCCATACGGAGTTCCCCAATGTTCTCTTTCATTTCTGGAATTTTCCGCTGCAAATGTAATATTACATCGTAAAAATATACAGATAGCATTCACTAAATCACATCTAGCGTAACTGTAAGGATATTTATAAATATTTATAAATTTACTGATTTTCTAATTAAAATTACAATGTTCAAGTCTATCTATCACATTGATATAATATTTAGACTAATATAATATTATTGAATAAGAATGCACTATTATATTTATTTAAAAAACTATCCAAAATCAATGCAATAAATTCATTTTGACATTTAAAAAAATGCCTTTAATAAATAAGCATAATCTATAATCACTACTCTTTTTTTACATTGTCAAAAGAATTTATAGTTACAAAGCCATATAAAAAAACTATTTACTAACAATTTCAAATTGAGAACGGTTTCATAAAAGGTTTCATATTATTTTAATGAAGAGTCGAATTTTTTCTTAACAGCCGATGTGCAAGTTATTAATTTACTACTTAAGTTACTATTTAATATTTTTGCCTTAAATAAAAATGTGTAATATACCAAGATAAACAAACACAAGATAAACTAAACGAAATTTTTTACTTCAATTAAATGTGATCCAGAAACACAGACACTAATTTTAGACGGACTTATATTAGATATATTTAGTTTTTATTAATGACATGTTAATGACATTTGTGTAAATAAAAAGTTTGTTAATTTTATATAATTAATTTTATTACATTCAATATTCTAATTGATACTAATATATAAAATTATATAATAAATGGTTTTTGCAAAAAGTTAAGAATTTTTTTGAGATTTTACATATTCGATTCACTTAATATTTTTCTAAACTTTAAATATTTCTTTATATTTATATATAATACATAGTTATAAAATTAAAATTTATTGCATGATGTACCTACTATACAATATTATAGTAAACGAACAATATTCAATTAAGTTAACGCATTTTAACTCACCCTAATTAGTTCAACGAGATTTTTTGTCAAATTATTGGATAAGTTGGGAACGCCAACAGTAACTTTATCTGCATGTCTGAAATGAAAAATAGGTGCATTAAAAGTTTGAATATTTAAACATTTTTTGCTAGACCTTGGGTGTCAGTTGAAGACCACACAAAAATTATGATTAAACACCTTGTAACGAACCAGTATAACTTCTTCTGTTTTTAGAAATCCTTATAGTCAAAAGTTTACTTTATACAAAATGCATAGATCTCGATATATATAAATACTACACATGCCTATAATAGCATAATTATAGTAAATATAATATGACGCGATTAACAAAATGGATGAAATTAATGAATAAATTCACCGATTCGAATAAATGTACCGATTCGCCTACTCCCGTTTAGTTTACATGGTTCATGCTGATTACAATTACGCAACAGATTACGCCAGCTGCTTGTACCGATTCGCCTAATGTGTTTCTCCCGTTTGGCCTATTCG
>JAYRBW010062342.1:0-30350 GCA_036023295.1 Invenusta paracnida
TACTTAATTTTGATAGCTAAGGCCTTGAGGAATATACCTTTAATCTAAATTTAAAATGTGGACCCCTCCCTGGTATTTTTCTATTTGTGCCCCTGCTTTCTATTATCATGTCTAGTCTAGATAGTATATTTAAACATCTTTGATGAAGATTGAGAGGTACTGGAGATATTTCCAAAAAGCACAAAAGACTCTCATGAAGGTTGCAACTCTGAATATAGTAGCAATTCTTATTGCCTGCATAATAGAAACACCATTAAGGAAGATGTTAAGGATGCCAGCTGGGTGCTCAGGATGCTGGCAAAGATGATACATTGAATTGAGCCAAGTGCTCACTATCTTTAATTACTATCTATCTTAATTAATACATTTCTAACACAATTTTATAGTTTGTAGTCTTAATTTAAAATGCTTTATTTTTACAATAGTTATAGGTCATCATATGATACACATAATAGGAGCACAGGCCTTTAATGTAAGGTCAGCATATGACCCATGCAATACTCAAAGGGTTCATATACATATAGGTATAGTATTTTGTTCAAAGGCATATGATGTAAGCAATTTGTATAGAAAGAGTGTTAACAATTATGAATATCTATCATTTAGATTTATTACTGTCAGAGGTATTTTTCTGTCACTAAGTTTAATATAAACTATTGTCTATTTATTATATTCAAGTTTAATATATTATGATATTCTGCTTTTGTTTTTGTCTAAAATAATCTGCCCAAAGCGGACAAACATAAGTATGTATGTATTGTTCTATCTCTAATATCCAATGGAAACATCTTTTATCCAGAACTATTGGCTAGTATCACTCTTAAAGGAGAAAGCCTCTGTATTCCTCACACTCATTTATGTCTCTGACCATTTGTGCTCATGTGAATCTTAGATTGTGGGTGAGATCATCTTGTCTTTGGTAATCCTCTTGAACTATCTGTTTATCTTCACACAAATATAAACACTAAAACTCTGAACTGTCATGAATGGACCTTTCTCCTCTGTGATATGAGAAGCACACACCAATTAGACTTTCAGAGATGGTGTGCGGGGCAGTGGCAATTCTCTCTTCCATCTCTTGCATCAGTCATTATTCTTTCTAGGAAGGTGTTGTTAAGGGTAGGAGAGAGCAGACAACCTTGACACACTCCTAAGGTGGTTTACAACCCTTCCCCTGTGCTATTATTGTAGTGGACTGGTAGTCCTGTTGTCTGAGAGACATTCTATAATTGTAATCATGTTGGAATTGATGTTGAACAGTCTCATTGTCGCCCACATATCTGCATGCTGGACTCTATCAAAAGCCTTTCTGAAATCTATGTAAACGTGGTAGAGGTGGTCGGTTTGTAAATTCCACTCACAGAGTGGAAGAGATTAAATATTTGATCTGTAATGCTTCAACCTGCTCTTCAGAATTTATCTTGTCTGCTTGTGGTTTCAATCTTCCGTTAAATATTATTTCATTATTTCAGTACTTTGCTTGCATGACTGATTAAGCTAATAGTGCGATAGGACAAAGTTGTGGGTTTCTTTTTTGGAAGAGTGATAATCAGGGTTTGTGCCAAATGTATTGGCTTCTCACCTGTTTGCCAAATTTTATTGTATATGATCAGCAATATATCTATCATGGCATTTCATCCCACGTATATTAGCTTCTGATGGAATATTATCTAATACTGCCGATTTCCCTTCTTCAATGCTACTACCGCAGTTTCTATTTCATTAAATACGGGGTAGTTGTATTTGTTGGTCGATAATGGGACCTTCAGTAAGCTTCGATCTCTTTTGGCATTGTGTAAATATAGATCTGAACTGCTATATTCTGTCCATTTTTTTAGAATGTCCTGCTCTCCTGTTAGATATTTCCTGATTTTGTCTTGGATAGTGGTAGTGATTTCTTGTCAAGTGTTATGTATAGACTTTCTTATTGTTATGTTGTCTGTTAGGGCTTCTTTGATATGTAATCATTGTTCTTCATTCCACGTCTTCTTTGCTTTAAGCGTGCTTCTTTTAACTTTTTTGGTTGGCTTCTTTGTACTTCATTGCATCTTCAGTTTAAAATTTGTTCTTTTTTAATTCTTTGTGTATCTCTAGACAACTTGAATATGTCTTCTGTGATCCATGGATTTTTTTGTTTATCTGTGCCTGTCAAGGGTTGTCATTGACTGTTTCTGTTATAATAGTATTGAAATCACAAAGTCACGGAATTTATTTTTGTTTCATGACAGTCAAGAATTACATTGGACTGAACTGAATTTCTTTCATTTCATTGTTTGGACGTTATCTACTTGTTTGGATCCTTGAGTTTCTCCAGATTACATTTTATTGTGACCTTGTTCTGTTTCTTGATTTTCTTTAGACAGAGTTTGAAAGACATCATTGCAAGTTCATGATCGCTTCCAATGTTAGCTCCTGGAAAGCTTCTGGTCTTTGCAATGTTAATAAAAAACTGAAATCTATGTTTGACCATAATGTAATCAATTTGATTGTGACATTCTTCTGTCAGACTGTGCCATCTTTATCATCTGGATGCTTTGTGGACCAAACGTGTTTACTACTTTAGATCATTGTAACTGACGAATTCCAAAAGCCCCAATCCTCTCTCATTAATTCCGGTATTATCTACATCTTCATCTATCTTGACATTTCAGTCCCCTGAATAATCATGACGTTTTTGCTAGGGTATTATTCACAATTTATTATTGTTGATCATAGAATATTTCTACATTGCTTTCATTATTGTCAGATATTGGGGCATAAGCTTGAATAATAGTAATGCTAAACGAAAAAGCCCTAAGAAAGATGGTAATTAGTCGGCTTGTAATTGGACGACATCTCACTTGTGTCCTAGGAACCCAATTCCATGTTCATGTTTCTCTTCACAGCTACTGAAATCTATTTTGTGTCCTTCTAGGGTGGACATTTCTCCGAAGTTCTTCCATCGTACTTCGCAGAGATAAAGGATCTTTTTATCGGTATCGTTTCATTTAATGTTCAAGTTCTGTTACTTTTCTTTCTGTTAATAGTTATTAGTGATCTCACATTTTTGTTAACAATTGTGATCTTATTTCTGGTTTTAAGTGGTTTTGTTTCACTAAACGCATACTTTTCACCTCCGCCCTGTTGACTCTCAGTGGAAGATGCGGCTTGTTAACCCGAGAGACAATCGAGCCTGTTTTCATTTTAATTTTCACATATCGCGCATCGCGCATCGCACAAGGACTGAAGTCATTGTTGACCGGAATGCTTGAGCCCATTTCTGTTTTACAGCGATCAGCCTTATTGATAAGACAAGGGCCTACCCACAAAACGAATATCACGAAAAGACAAGTGCTGTTGGTTACCATCTTTCTAACAAGCTTTGTGAACTGTAATAGTTTAGTCTTAGTGTTTCAGTAGTAGGTACTCCGCATATTAAATATTTTCGGCTTCCCTAAATAGTTAACTTTCTAATGAATATTTTCTTTATCGTTTTATTAAATTTGTGTAGTTATTTTATATTAATATTTCGACAACTGTTTGTACGAATTTCCTGATAAAGTATATGCAATTGTTCGCTATTTGAATAACATATTTGATACTATTATTGTAAGTATCATTCATTGAATTTTCTTATTTAAATATATTCAATATATTGCACCAATTAATCCTTAATGGTGTAAAGCATAGAGTAATGATTATACATATATAGAGTATTCACTCTTTAATCGATTTCATATACATCGCACTGTAAATCGTCGTATATAAAAAATCGTTTTATTTTAATAAATTTGATGTAAATGCGCTGGGAAAAAGTAGTATTAAATATTTTAATTAGATTAATTTTATAAACAAATATAATATATTCATACAATTTTAACATACGTAAGTTGTCTATAATAAATAATTTATTGCCTGTAAATCTCAAACTGTTTTACTGCATACACGATTTAATCGCTCTCAGTTCTTAAAACTATTTTTTACATAAGCTTTTAGATAGGTAAATAGTAGTATTGAACTGCATGCAGAATAAAAAAAAGTGAACACTTTGTATCATTTCCCTATGGTGTAAAACTATATATTTAATTTTTTGTACGTTAATTAAGTTTCAAATCTTTATTAATAAAATAAAATATAGTTCCGATTTTTTTGTGCTATTTTTAAAATTGAAAATAGAAATATTTTTGTTGCAAAATATCAGTAGAGAACTACTTTCGTAATATATTATGAATGACTATTTTGAATTTCATAACCGTATTTATATATTAGATTAAAGTAATACTTTCCTTAGTTACTCAGTATTTGTTATTTATATTATACAAATATTTCGTGTTTGTTAAAATATATAGCTGTTAAATTTCGAATAATTTTATTTTTACAGCTAAATTGTTGCTTAACTAGATTGGATTATTTATTGGTCTTTTTAATTATTTAGAATGTTATTTTCATTTTTTCACAACTGGTTAATTTGATAATTTTCTGAGACTATTATGTTTAGTATAATTAATTTAATAATGCTCATAAATCACTATATCGACACAAGAGCAAAACAAGTGAATTAAGGAAAACGTGGAATCTAAATGAATATAGTCCAAATCACACAATAACGTGTGAGAATCATGAAGATGATAAAACCACAATAATCCACCTCAAATCAATATACTTTGCTTTTGGTGTGGTCAGCGAGGATTCCTAATATAAGGATGAAACAGCGCTGTACTGATCTCCCATTGCTTCAGTAGTGTACTCCAGTAGTATATTAATTTGAGGTGGATTATTGTGGTTTTACCATCTTCATGATTCTCACACGTTATTGTGTGATTTGCACTATTCAATGCTCATAATGTTTCGATTTTGCTTTTAAGCGTTAGCAATTTAAAAAATTCCTTATTTTTCATTGCTAATATAATATTATTAATATTAAATTCGACACAACACTGCAGGTTTATAAAACGTATATACATAGGTATAAAGAAATTTGATAATGAAAGTCTAAGAGAATACTGAATCCCTATTTACAAAAAGAAATAATACAAAAATTGAAAATGTGAGTAATCTATGAGGGGAGGGCCGTTATGTTTTGCCGAGGCTGTAAATTCCAAAGTTTTCTTTAAAATGATGTATATTTTCATTTTACGTCTTATTTTTGAAAGCATTTCTCAAGTAGCTTATTCGTCGTAAATTACGTCAATTAATGTCATTTCCCGTGCACATAGATATATGATATAATGTTTTTATCGATTAATACGTGTGTACACGATAACGGGAATCATATTAGACTTTCTTATTCGCTTTTTCTAATTAGATTTTTGGTTATATGCGTGTGGCACCATCAGTCTGCATATACCTTTCTCAATCAGCACTGTCTATGCTTCTTGCTGCCTTAATGGAATTGATGATATCAGTGCAGTACACGGATCAAATTTGATCAATCAGTAAACGCTGTACGCTCAGTTGAGGAATATGAAGTGCTTCTTCTATTAAAGCTGGGATCAAGTTTGACGCCCGGCTTTCACTGAGAAGAGGGAACGTTAAGATTGCGAGCTTGTTGTGCGGTATCAAATATCCTTTCATAAAAGTTCAGCTGTTTCATTTATCCCAGTAATACTGAGTTGAACAAAAAATTTGTCGTCCCATCGCGTAATTTGCTTTTCAGTCTTTTAAGAAAGAACTATTTTATTTAGAGAAAGAAAAACTAATACATCTGCATAAAATATATATTAAAATTATATTGATTGAAAGTATACATAATATATGTATGTACCTGCATATACAGATATACCTGCATCTACCTTATTTTAATATGTTGTGCATGTTGTAAATTATCATCCAGTAGTTATTATATTCTTTCTATAAGGTTTAATAGATTCTTCAGCGTTGGTAGTAGGTATATACACCTTCGTCATCATTGTTACTAATATATGTCAATCATTTATGCATAGTTAATCTTCCCAATACTGCTATACCTATTGTAATTAGTCTACATAGAAGTTTAGATATCTTTTCAGGTTATTATCGAATAAGGCAAATACTATTCCAAGATGAACAAAGCATGTGATGTTTAGAATATATAATATTGCTTTAATGATCTTGCCATAGTTTTGTCCAAAGGGTATTTTCTCGCGTTATTATTTTTTAATGATGAGTTATCAGGAAATAGGAGAGGCAATAATTAGTTAAATTGATCAGGTAATTAACAAAATTATAAACATAAATTCGCACTCGATAAACAGATACAACATCGCGAATGTTTACAAAAAATATCAGTATGACTTTTATCAAAACATTAAAATAAATTATACAAACATATAAGTTTAGTTACTAATCTGAGTAAAAAAATACCGATACATAACCTATCATTTCTTTATGTTCTATGCATAGGTCTTGTGGAGTTTCTAAGATTTATTACCGAATGGTAGCTTTTAGTTGAACAACAAAATTGTACTTGTGTGCCATAATTTTGCGTTTAAGTATACCCCGAAGAGTATTATCTCAGTGTGATATATCAGGGCTTCTGGAGGGGTCAGGGCTAAAGCCAAGTTCCATACTTGTCAATTCAGCGATCAGGGACGTGTTGGTTTAAACATTGTCGCGTCATAATAGGGGCATGAGCTGGTGCTCCATTTCGATGCAAATGCCATGAAAGATGTTCACCTTTATTAATAAAAACCGATATGAATTCATTTTCCAATCATAGAAACATATTTCTCAGCAGTTACACCCAGATGCCCCAATTAAGTATTTGGCAGACATAGCAGCCCAGACATTGAATAATGGTGGATACTGCTTTATTTTTGCCCAGAAACGAAGATAATTTGCTTTATTTCAAAAGGCCAACTTTGTAAAACTTGCCTACTGCATAAACGGCACACTCATCAGTAAACAAATGTTAATTTCGTCATCGAACGTTGTCAAATGACTAAGAATTTGTTCCCAACAAGTAACACTGTTATACACTTATATATAACAGTGTTATATTGCACTTCTACAAGTGAAGTTTATCACTTTTGTAACCTAACTATTCTTTTCATTACTCTCATCATGCTAATCCTTGACATATTTACTTCGTCAGCTGTTTCACTACGTTCATTTGGACATCCTTACCGTATACTATCCAAAATGGATCCGGTATGGAATAATTTGTCAGATAACTGTTTGATGTAACGATTATCTCGAGTATCTGTCAATATTATATCCATCTTTAATTTTACTTTTGATTAATCTGATAGAGGCAATTGATTTGTCACATTTAAAGTGCCATGTAGCTGATATTACGATACCCCGAGGTATATTCTATATGTATGTCAGACATTTCTATATGAAAGCTGTACAAAATAATTATATTATGAATGCTGTTCAAAATTCAAACTTTAAACGTTTAGAAGCAGTTAAAATCTATTTAAAGCTGCCTTTAAACTATAACTAAAGTTCTAGACTAAATGTTTCTTAAAGTCTACGTCACTGTAAGTTACGAACCAGGCCCGTGGGCAGAGGGGGGGGTGCACCGGTGTGCACGTGCACCCCCCAATGCACTAGATAAAACGAGATATTTTCGGAGGGTGCCCCTCTCAAGACTGGTATATAGGCGCCTAATTGACTATAGAGTGCACCCTCTTTGACAATTCTTGGCTACAGGCCTGTGAACCATAATGTATATAATTCAATTGTATTTTATTCGATTTTTGGTGGAAAATTGGTGTTACTTCACAAACGCTACTGTAATTGTTAAAACAATTTTATTCTTCCATTATTCGTTTTTCCTTTTATTTTTGTCCCTTTTTAGTTTTAGTTCCTCTTTCGACAAAAAAGGAACCGGCAGCAACTCTCACTATACTTGGGCGACTGCGAGGTATGGATCACGTAATGATTCGTCGTGAAGTGACTCTTCTCAATCTCAAGTGGTTTGCCGACCACCTCGCCAGAGTCTTCGAGCTTAAGTTGACTGATGCCATCCACACCGGCTCAACCGGGGGGGACACAGCCCTTCGCACCAGCCAGTCTCCAAGACACATCCCGTCTCGAGAGAAGGCAGCCATTCTCGGCTCTCCTATTCTCAAGCGCTTCTCCTTGCCGAGCACACCCAAGCGGAATCGCGCCAGTCTCTCGAAACCCGCCAATCTTGCCATTGCTCGTCTCATACACTTGAAATCCTCGACAGACGCCATTGATCGCGCGGCTGCAATCAACCGGTTTGCGTCCCATGTCTGCCTCACATACGAGTACCAGTTGGGCATGCTCAAGGGCTACAAAGCCGTAAAGACTGTGGTTGAGTTTGTAGCTGAGTTGATACTGCGTGCTCTGCAGACTGGGGTTATCGACGACCTACAGGGCTCCTTTTCTGGTCTGCATCCAGGCCTCTTCTTCAAGTCCGAGTTGCATCCTTCTTCCGGCTCGCACTACGTGAAGACGACGGCTGTGGGGGTCCACGCTGACTCCCTATCTTGGAGGATCAAGGACATCTTCACTCACCCCGGCCTACGCTACAATGAAGTCATTGGTCAGGGGTGTCACAACCTATCCATCGTTACCCACTGTCTCCTGCCCTACACCTCTGGAGGCATGGAAACAGGAAATCCCGACCTTTACGGTTTCCGCAATTTGCTTGTTCTACCAGCTCCACCAGATGAGAGCAAAGTTGGATCCATTTGTGACAATAATGAGTACTTGCTCCAACATTTTCGCCTCTTTCATTTGGACGCCACGACAATTCAACAGAATAAAGTGCGCCCCACCTGCAAACATGATACTAGCAATCTAATTCTCCATTGTCATAAGTCGACGCAACCCATCTTTTTCGTTTTATATGACCGAGCGGAAGTAATGGATCACCTTGTTGAGTGTCAAACATTCTCAAATTTTTGTAAGACTAATAAATTGACACCTGTCATGTTTATTAATCGTTATGTTAATGATTTATCGACATCACCTTGTCCCGAATATTTTCATAATTTCAACATCTTCTCAGTTTCCACTTCTCTGGAGAAGGACAGTGCAATTTCTCACAAGGAATGTTCCAATCAAAAGTTCATAAGCGTATCTGCTTACGATAATCCCGCGTTTGTATGCTAGAAGTAGTGTATTTACTGCTTATTAGATGGGTTAGCTCGAATCACAATTGTTTGCCTAACATTTTCTCTCGATATAATTCAAATTCATTTTAGAAACATTATTTAAATAATGGCAATTAAGATTCATCAGCAATTTACGTTTAAAATAAGTTTACTTCAAAATATACGCTAGTGCAAGAGAAATACACTCTACAATATAATATGTAGTATTTTTCAAATCATTTTTTTCTGTTTTCCTTTTAAAGAACAGTGTATCCTTGTACTATAACTTAAAAAGTGTATCACGACGACAACATGAAAGGCTGTGCTCATTAGTATTTATTGATTTTCTCATTCCATAAAATAATTATTTTTTGAACGAGACATTATTATTGTGTATACTAAGATACCTGAACTAGCATTTTTCTAAATTCTCAGGTATGGCTTAAACCTAAATATTCGTAGCTATATGCATTGTAGGATAAAAGTAATACAGAATTCTAACAACTTGAGATATTTTACTGTATAAGATCTATCTTACCAATGATAAATCTATGAGAGATATTGGTCTGATTAATTAATTATATTTATACTAGTACAATTAAAAATGCAATTATTACACAGGAAAGATTTGTTAACAGAAAGTTTTGTTATTTAAATGATTTTTTAAATTACACTTGTGCCTATAGAGCTATAATATGTATTATATTACTTTGAATAAATATTAACAGTTCTCTGTTCAAAATAAATCAGAAACATAACTTGTACAATTAAAATGTACCTATTTAAAAACAAGACCGAGCTATCGAGGTTTACCTACAGAATATCCATAATTAATTTACAAAATACTTATATATACACTAAATTCTAGCGTCATTGAATTATAATTACGTAAGATAAACTAAGACGATAATAAATATCGACTCAATAAATACATCTCTCAAGGAAGTGAGTGAACATAACTTAAATAAGAAATTTGGCTATACTGCCATTAACATTAATAAATTCATAATTTAAATAGGGTTAGATATCTTTTGATAACGTAAGTATATGTACATCGAAAGTTCGGTCTAGTCAATAAACATACACATTTTACTAATTATGGCCTTTCTGATTTATATGGATATATTGTGAGCTTTAAAATTTCTCAGAATACAATATAGTTGAATTGTCTCAATTCTATTTTCTAATATGTTTATTTCCCGTTCATTTACATAGATACTGTTCTTATTATATTTACTTTATTATTACTTTACCACATTACTGTTTGAAGATTAAATATTCTCTTAAAGATCACCGCTTATTATTACGTTTACAAGTGTTAAAAACGTGTTATACACTATATATATATTTGCGTTTTATTGACTTTCAAAAGGCTTTTATTGTCTAGTAAGTCTTTCTCGAGTTAGATAATGCGTTCAATTTACTAAAGCCCATTAAGTGACTTACTCGAATGTGAAGGAAATATACATATTATGTATTAAAGTGGGATCGATATCTTCGGAATGCAATTTCTGCTCCAACAGCTGCACATTTACTAGTCTTTAAATATTACTTTAATTTTCACTACGCACTTAATATGTATGTATTTCAATTATGTATTTAATTTGCGAAAAGCTAGTTTTCTTGATAGATATGTTAATTGCTTCATAATTTTTCTTGCTCATGTCAATATGCTGTTCATTGTTGCAGATTTTTTCATTACGTCATTATGTTTTAGTATTTATAATTTTTGATTTAATATACTTAAATTTTTAAGTAAAATTACTGTAATGCTTTTTGTTGAAATGATTTATACAATTGTACATAAACCTTAGACAGCTCGTTACCTTGAAATTCGCTTTTTTTTCTTTAAAGCATTTCACTAAGCAGGTTTATTTGACCTATATATACATTATTACACATATACCGTTATATGACTCTCATATACTTTGTATATATATAATAAATATATATATTGTAAATATTTATTTTATGTTAATTCTATTAAATGTTTTTACGTTTGTCTAGTTTTACTCTTTTTCATTATCGTATATTTTCCTTATTAAATGGTATCAATTTTCAAATTATTTACTTTATGGCTGGGTATAATTATTGAAAGTAATTTGTACATTTATGAAACTACAATTGCTTTTTACACTTATTTTATCATTATTTCTTTATTGTAGTTTTTCTAATAGCCAATTGAGATGTATTGTTATAAAGGGGAGAATTATTAGTGAATCAATACACTTGTTAGCTACACATTTTTAACACGTTATATAATGTATCATCATAAATGTTTACTCATCTATTTATCGTATTTTCTCTTTTGAAGATTAAATTATGTCTTCAATAAATGCGTCCTACACAATTTGACAATCTAATTATTGTATTTATCCTGTACTTCATGAATACGTATAATTATTCCGTTAACGAGCAATAGATAGCTTTCATTATATTTTGGAAAGTGCTAAATTGCATTTAAAGTTAGTAAATCTTAGCCTACTCCGAGATAACAATATAGAATTGTGAATATTTAATTACAGAAGAAGACTTCAATAATATTTAGAATTGTTATAATCGTTTTCAAATAGTAATTAAGTGAAGAATATTGTTTTGAGCAAACCATATTATTTAGCAGATAATGATTTTGTAAAGGAAAATATTCTCGTTATTTCCTTCCAATTATGAGTAAGTATTTAAAATGAGTCAGAGTCCAAGTTGACTTTATAAAATTGTAGTTCTTGCTTAGCATATTATTTTGCTTAACTTTTTCATTTGTCTTTGATAAGGTGATATTACCACGAAATGTGAGGCTCTATTGAATTGGTATTTAATTATTAAAATTTCGTAGCTACACTGACATTATAAACTTTATTTAAATTGACTTATTTTATCTTGGAATTACCTATTTACAGTTTATCAACCTTTTGGTTTTAATAAGTTCCCTTTTAATGAAGTCATTTTCATAAATTAAATTCATTGTGATATAAAGTAGCTCAGGTAGGAATGTTATTAACTATTGCCTGTAATACTGTAAGTACATTTATTGGCAGCGTAAGAGAAAAGTATTTTTTGCCCTTTTGTTTTAAAAAGTGCAGGAGACTTATTGGACACCCTGTATGTGTTTATTATAAATGAAATAACTTGTAGTTTTATATATAATTATTACAAACTTAGTATAGCGATTGATTTTATTCTGTATTTATATGTACACATAAAGCTTATTTATTTAAAATAAATTTGAACGTTTGAATTCTTGATATAAATAAAACATAAGTATTTAATTTATGTTTCTTATATACTTTATTCTTATGTATTTGTACTCAATATTTACAGTAAATATGTATTATTTTACATATATAAATATATATATATTCGTTTTAGATACTAAGAATTATAAGACATATGCTGACATGAAATTTAAAAATATATCGTGAGTTTGTATATTAACTTGTATAGCATGTAGGTACTCAATTCAGTATCATGTTGTTGGCTTATTTATGTTAGGTGGTTTCATAACATGTACCAATAAAAAATGTCTAACAATATTTATTGAATGCTGTATTAGTAAATATATTATGTATAGCTATAAATTTGAAATTCCAAACATCATCTGAAGTATCAAAGATTTACAATAGACTAATAATCGATGAATGCAATGAAAAGGCAGCAATTAAGGATGTACATTTATGCAAAACAAAGCGATTAACAGGGAGAAATTTCCACACTTTATTAATTTCACAAGTGTGATTCAATTAAGAGTTATGTATCTACACTTATATACGGTAGTAAGGTGGCCACTCATGCGTGTAACCTAAGTTGTTCGAGGATATCACAAGAGTAGGCCTTTTTGTAATCAGCTACTATACCGCTACATATTGATCAGTGGATCTATTTTCATGCTTGTATAGCTAATACAGATCCTCCCGAGATATTAAGATTCCAAAATGAATTACTTTTGTCTTTTGTATTATTATTGTACAGTTATTCTTTCTTCTTTAACTCAATAACACACACTTAAAACTATTTTTAATCAATTACTTGAGCAGGGATTCCTCAAAGAAAACTGTTTTTATTTAAATAATAATAGCGGAATCATCATAGTCTATAAAAGTGAATTTACTATTTTTGACTAAAAATGTAAACAGGTAATAAAAATAGAATTTAAAATAATAAGATAAAGCTGAAATATTACTTCATACAGTATAGATCTTAGATGGTAAGTAGTATATATCTTAGATGGTAAGTAGTATAGATCGGTATGGTAAGCTTAAGTTTGACTAGAGGCAGTAATCTGTTGTATTGTTACTGGGATATTTGTCTTCTAACCTGTTTTGCTATTTGGCCTCGGGAACCAAATAATATGCTTGAAAAATATATTTAATATCACAAATAATATGAGATATTTCATAGCTTGCATAAACCATTCGCTTATATATATATATATTAATCATATTATTTTACAAATTTGCATATAGAATAAAATACACATATTTTATTATAATTTTGTGATTACTATTTTTTAAATGACATATATTATTAAATTATAACACAAAATTATTTTAAATACACATACTATTAACACAATTACATCACATTTTTGAAAAAGCGCATCCAAAAATCTATACAACAGAGACGCTGTTGAATATATGTATATATAGCTGTTGAACTATTCATTGGAATAAATAAGAAGACGCCTCGATGGAAAAATTATAAAAGAGAGTCCTGAAGATTATCTTCTTTCCTAAAGACAATCGTCTTTCACATGCCATCCCTCAATCAAGACAATCAGAGCAAGCAAAGATGTTGTTTATCAAATAATACTCCAACCCAAAATATCCACTTTATGAATACCTGGATAACTGCTCTTCTTGGATACAGCATTTAAAACTGCTGGAGTAATGTGCTGGTGAAATTGGGACAAAGAACTGATATCATAACTAAAATAAAAGATACATGTAGGTATAGTTTAAAAGTGTGATTATAAATGGACTATGTGTATCTTTTATCTTGTGTAATTACAAAAGTAAATAACATAAAATGTCGTAAACTGTTTTCTATAACTGATACCATCAAACTTCGACGTTCTGAATTTTAATCTTTTAAGCGAAATTAAATTACCACTTTTAAAATGCATTTCATGTTGTTCCAACTTATTACTATTTTTCAGAAATTATACAAAACGAAAGTGGAGAAAATTTTCTATAAAATTTGTAAATTTCTTTGTAAACATTTTAAGTTAAAATTTATCTAAATTGATTTAATAATATATCAAATGCTCAAAAACTAATTAAAATTATATTCTATTTTGTAGTTTATTTTCACGTTAGTTAATTTTTAAATTTTTTTTTATTATGCTAGCCAAAAAATATTACCTTTCTTGCTGAAGAAATATCCAATAATTACGAATATCATTTGCGTATTATGGATTAACGATTCTTGGCTCTCACCCAGAAGGCCCAGCCCGCGTTCGACTCCCAATCGGGGATCCTAAGTGATACGAAATATTATGAAATAAATCGCAATATAACGCAATAGAAAGTAATTGAAATAATAATCTGATGTAGCGTTAGAATTGCTACTCTCACACTCTACCCACAAAATGTAATTAATGATGTAATTATGCCCAAGTATCAAATTACTCAACAAATACAAAAAACAAAGAATACATTTAAGAACACAATATCAAAACATTATATTTAGTCATGAAATAAGAACAATCAATTATCTAATATATCTATAATCATTTCAGGTCTAATAAATTATTTGACTAAGAGTTTTAGCACATTGTTCCAACTCACTTGACAGAATAATCAAGCATCCCCCTTCTAATTCATTTCCTCTCCGACTCCTTAATCAGACCTCAACAGTCATTTACGCACAGAGATTTGCACAATCATTTTCGCTCCAAAACTCTCAAGCCTCAATCATGAATATTATTTGACTTCAAACTTCTTCCCAGCTTATTTTAACACATAATTCAAAAACACAATAATCTCAGCTACCGCGCGTCACCTCAAAATGACATCCAACATCATAGGTGAACTTCACAGGCACCCATAATCACGTGTTCGTTGGAACAATATAGCTAAAATAACATTAATTAAGCTATTCATCAAGTATAGAGACAACCAGATAGCTCTAAATTATATTACACCTCAAATGAGATATAATTGTCATTCGTGAGACTTAACTTGAGTATTTTGGATACTATTGAGGAAATATATTCCACTTCATTACAAATGCAGTATTTTTGTCAAGAGTTAAAAATTGCAGTAAATAATTGACATATATTAGTATTCATTTAGGTATTGTTATTGCTAAAGTGTCACAAGTAAAACAATTCCTGCATGCATTTTTATCCATTTGCATTCAACATTTTAAAAGTAATTTATTTTTTAATCCATTAAATAAATGCTAAATTAAACGTTAACATTTAGTTTATTAAATAAATAATTTTCAGAAAGAATACAGTGAAAATAAATAATTGCATAAAAACAATTCATTTTAACTTATAAGTACTTCAGTAATTGGTACATGTAAATATTTTGACTTTCTCCCAATAGACAATATTGACACGAAGTATAAACAAAATCAAAATGCCTCAATTATTTAATATTATTAGTCATTTTCATTTCTCTATAATATTACAATTTATAACTCAATTTATTGCATGCCACCATTTTATAATTAACTTTTACATTGTTGTTTGTTTTGCAATTAACTAAAATATGTCAAGTAATATATCTTAAAATAAAAATGCCACAATAATACATTTATTGGATAAACTACAGGGTAACAATACTTTATGAGAATACAGTAGGTATTCTACCTGTCAGAGAAGTAATAGAAAGCTAGGTACCCATATGGCGATGAGTAAGCATCTATAATGCGGTTTCAGGCTTCGCTTCTGGCAGTGGCGTCTGTCTTTATGCCAAGACGATTTATTTATTTTGTTGTAAAGGGGAAACAACAATGCGAGAATTCCTCCCGCTCTTCTCGGGAAATAATCGATACTGTATTATTATTAGCCGTAAGGTCGTGAGAAAAAATCGGCGCCGTATTACGGTACAGAGATAGTTGGACGGTAAGGACAGTCGACTGTAACTGTGTGTTCCTCACTAGACGCGCAACAGCTAGCCGAAAAGTTGCGGAATTAGCTGGAGGAGCAGAGGGAGTTGAGGAGGGTGACAAACGAATTCACCTCGTTCGCGAACCAGAGAATACCGGGTGACTCATCCTGGTGGTACACTGCGCTCTAGGGCGACGGCGACTGTATGCATACATATGTATGTATGTATGTGTAGAGACATAGTGTGTAATATCCAGGCAATTGAATAGAGGAGACAACACTCCGATGTATGTATGTAGGCATAGGTTGAGTATCCAAAGAGGGAAAGGGGTGGGGCGAGGGAGAAGAAGTGGGACATTAGTCAATGAATAAATAAATAAAATTCCCCGTCTCAGAGCAGAAACGGGGTATGTATTTATAAGAACAATACTATGTATGCACAAGAGAAGTGACGAGTTGGAGAATAATTATACTGGACATTTCCTTGGCTGCACATGGGGCAATTGAATTAGAATGAATGAGCTTCGCTTTTATTCACCAAATATATTTCGATTCCTTTTTACAAGAAATGCGCGAAAATAGGACAAAATTTGAGTATTACAGCGTTAATTACGGCGTACTCTTTGAGAGGTCAACTAGTATTTAAACATTATATTAACTGGCACAGAAGAAGTGAACTTCGTAATAATTCGATTGCTTAACTTATCTTATTTTTTTAACATTTTCAGCATTCATCGCTGATGTCAAAACGTCTTTGAAAAAAAAACCTCTTATTCGTTATTGTAAACTGAAAAGATTTATTTTTATACATATTAATAAACCCGAAACAGAATTACTGCCTGATGTTCAAGATTAAATTGGTACTATTTAATATACAAACCCTAAATTATAGATTTACTGACACTAATTTGAAATTGTTGTAAAAATCTTTATTAGGCTAATCGTTTATTTTTCGTACAAATCATTGAATTCTTCCTCATGAATTTGTATCCTACAATATAGGATTATCTAATATTAATTCCTATGAGAACATTAAAGCAAGGACAGTAATTATAATGGCATTTACATGCATGTGAATGTAAGGTGTGGACCTATATTTTTATTCTATTGTAGAAATAAAAAGTGTATTCCATTATTTTTAATATAAATTTTTGAGCGAAACATTTTGAGAATCGTTTATAAATTGTTTTTTAATTTAAATTTTAAAGTAAATTCATATTTTAATACCAAATAAAGATAAAGATAATAAAATTCATAATATATATATTTCTGCTAATTTAGTTCGAATAATAAAGGGACATCATCGGGATTCTGTATTCTTATTTATTAGTATTGTAGTAAATTTGTATGCAAGTGGTACTCATTGAAATAAATAAAACCTAAGTAAACATTATTAATGTACTAATGTACTAATTATAATCTTTCCTGACGAGTCCATATTATTAGGACAAAACTAGTCAAACTATATTTTATCTCTGAGTATTACTAACATGGCCTTTATTTGGTATCATAAAAGTCGTTCAATTGTACAATATTTAATTTAAAAAATATAGCTATTTTAAATTAAAAGCATTAAATAAATTGTCAGTCATTTCTACGTTCTAATTATTAAAATCGTTATATACTTTCTAGATGGGAATTTAATGAATAATTTTATATATCCACACTGAATCAAGTATGTTATACTTCGAAAAATATCTTATTCATACTAAATTAAAATGTATTGTATTAATGGTAAATATATTTTAAACAATATTTGTTATTAACATACACAAGCATTTTTTTCAAATTTCAAATTAGTCTTTTAAAATATCTGCAATTTAGAATATATCAATAAATATGTACTTTCAGTTATATTTTATAGTTATCCTTGGTATTATGTTAGCGGGTTACTATCTAACTATAGAGTCAATTTTCCATATACACGCATTTGTATGAAGTGTCCTATTTTGTTTAGACAGACCTAGTCAACCTGTGACACATGCCATCTGATATGGATTAAGGATCTTTAGCATCCTCACTATATATGGAAAATAAGTCCAATTATCCGTGCGCTTATTTGTGGGCATACAGTACGGATAATCACACATGCCGACCCTGCAACTACATTCTCTTGCATGGATTTAGGAACCCTGTTACTGTGCGCGGGTAAAATACACAGGTCTCTTAAATGTCATCCGTGGACGATCATGTGTGTAGGGGAGGTGTCATCCCACATCTACCTATTTACTAGCCGCGTACTGGTATAGAAATAAATTGGTACGGTATAAATATGTAAACACATACCTATGTATAATCAAGTTAACTGAAACAATAACAAAAACGCGAAAAATATTTGTATAAAATGCCTAAATCAATCACGTATATTTACTATATCGTTGTCGTTTGTTCATCAGAATATAAATGCCGCTCTAATCTAGAATATAAGAACTGTATATGTTTTCAGATATGACTGCATGTATGCTTAGTAGTCGAAGATTAGAAATATATTTTATAGAAGCTTGTTATTCTTATGGTCAATTAGTCCAGGTCGATATATATATATATAAGAATATTTAATTAATTACAAATTACTATTATTTTGACTTCTATCAAGTCATATCTTTTATTATACACAATTGGGCACATTGGAAGGAACATTATTATGAATTTAATGACATTTCTTACTAGATGAAATGAAAAGTATAAATATGATTTTATTGTAGATATTTACCCATAATAGCTATACCTACTTTTCTGTCAATGAGTGCAAATGAACTATATGCGAAGCATTCAAAATAATATTTTATTTTAAACGAAATAAATATTATTTATATAATAATGCAATATGCATAATTCACTTTTATCATTAAACTATAGTACTGTTATTATTCTATTGTATATTTAATAATTTAATGTGAGCTGCAGAAGTTTATTAATGCAATCCTGTGAATCATACACGAATATATTTACATATATATAATTATAATACGAATGTGAAAGATGAAAAAACTTTACAATGCTCAACTTGTAAGGGGCGATGGTCCAAAGAATAGCCCGCATGTTTCTCAATCCTGAGATGGCATTGTCAATTCTGGACTAGATACTTATTCCTGGGTTTAGCTGGTATTGTGTCTAACACAATCATGTCTGTAATTAGTATATTATTCTTTATCCAGCTCAGAGACCGCTTCCAACTCATATAATTAATAATTTGATTTCACTATTTGTATCTATAATGCCTATATATGTAATACCCTAAAATAAATAAGTTCAAGTGGGATAAAAGAGTGAAGTATTTCGATACTTGTATTTCATTATCCTTATCTATATACTTACGTTACATAGTAAAGGAGCGCGGCAAAATTAATGCTGACTACAGAAACATATTTGTTTACTAAAAATGGCATGTCATATTTTGGGTCTATATATTATGTATGTGTGAAAACAGACCAGGAAATATATAGCTTTATATGTTTATTACATGACATGGTTAATAAATATTACCTAAAAACGAGTCAGATAATTTTATTTTTTCGGTTTAATTGTTTTACATATGGTCTTAATTTTGCTTCTTATAGAATTATTCATTAGTCACTTTTATATCAATTTTGACTATGGGCTAGAAATTTTACAATTTCTAAACAGTTTTGCAAGAGTTGTAAAAACATAATTATATTAATTATTTATAAAAATACGAGATTTAAATTTTATTACAAATTATTATATATGTTTTATTGTGTCATTAATTGTTTGTTTATTGCTATTTTAAATTGAACTATTTTATTAAACAGCCATTGTTGTATAGCGATAGACATGCATTGTGATATATAAAGACGGGATAATTATGTTACACCTACTATATGACGTATATTATTTTATTAATTATTGTTAAGAAGTTATATTGATATACATATACACATATTATATATGAGTATATTGTTCATTAAATCATATTTAACTATAATTAATTATCAAAATTTGCAATGGTTGATTTTATGAAATGACATAACTCCTTAACCAACTACCTATAAAAGCACACTAAAGATTTATAAAATTAAAGTTCCCAACATTTTGCTCACTATATTTTACTTTGAAAACAAATCAGATGAGATGATCAAGAAGCAATTGTTTTTGCTTCTCAGTCTGGTCCAGAAATCTAAAAGAACATGTAAAACAAACTGTTGGCATAAGACAGTTAATAAAGATTGATGCTATGTTCCTTTACTTTTGTTAAACATATGCTATGTGTTTAAAGATATCAAAAATAAAACCATTGTTGTGATATATATTTACTTTAAGAATTTTGAATATATAGACAATATCCATATATTATTTATTATATTGAAAACGTTATTATTAAGATAATAAACATAGAAGATCACAACATATATGAAGTCTTGTAATCAATTAAAATCCATTGGATGACAGAAAGATATATGTAAACCTAGGAGCGAGTATATATATGGGTGGAGAACACATCTGTGATCCCATTCGAAATCTTTGTTGGATATAGACACAAGTATAAAGATAAGTTTCATAACTTCATATTATAGGTAATGTGCCACATACAACGTGTTAATAAATAGAGAACATGCTTTTCAGTAACGTTCTTATCGTATCATATAATAATAGGTGTTATTTGTCTGATAATAAGTTATATATCTGTATATTGTACATTATTTTTTAAAATAGCTGTTTCCTAGTTTATATATTACAGCTGCAAATGTTAAAATTTCCTACAGTAAATAATTTGTAACTATATTTTATTGACACGTTATTGTACTTTCGAAGTACATAGTGAAGTAAGTAATTTGTCTATCAGTGTCGAAGCAGAGATGATGGTACATTTTAATGGATCAATGCACCAGTGAGTACATCTTTATATCCCACAGTAACACGTGCATAAGAATGAATGGAAGCAATATGACGTGCCTAGGACAAGAGTTAAACAGAGATTTCCTGACCTACCTGACTCTTGACTTAGATGTGTTCAGCAAGAATTATGTTGTAGTTCACTATAAAGACCTCAATAATTTGCGTTCAATTCTAATCTTAAAATAGGTGTTTGCCATAAGTATCCTATGTTATATGTCTGTGAGTTTGAGTATTCAATCAATATAGATTAGTAAGAATATAGGGACAAGTATCTATACTGTCTATATCAGAGTTCCCGTAGTTTACTTTCAGTATATATGTACCTAACTTCTTTTCTATATTTAAGTGAACTTCCGTACACATTTTTATGCTTTTAATATATAATGTAATCCTGTCCTGGAATATAATATCTAAGAGACATCTAAATGGGAATTTTGCTTTAAAGTATGCTTCGTGGTAAGTTAGATAACATTGAATAGTTATAAATTTGTTGAATATATAAAACTATAGTTTTGGTATTTTTAATTACTTAAAAATATAATTAAATTCCGCATATATATTGATATTAACATTAAACATTTTTTATTTGTGTCACCTTTTTTTATGTTAAAATTTATTAATTTTTCATAATAATTAGTAGTAAATAACATATATTATACATATTTGTATTAAGCAAATCGATGTAATATCGATTTATATATAGATTTCATTGATGTGTATACAATAACGTGTATTTTAAAAAATTAACTTTGAAAAATATTATATGTGTACATGTAAAATAAATTGTGAAGTTTAAAATTTTTACAAAATATGTTATAAGTTCAAAATTTGAAATGTTCTAAAAGTTGAAGTTATTGAACTCTTATTATAATTCTTAAACTACATAATTATTAAAAAAAAGGATAAAATTAAGCAACATTTTAACTCTCTTTCTTATTGACTTACTAGGATATATTGGCCAACGGATGCATAACAATAAACATGTTTCGGTATTGTTAGTGTTACCAAGTATGACTTATTATAGGTATATTACAATTAATTAATTGCCTTTTGTTGTGTAAGACTTATTTCAGATATTTGATTTAAATATAGAAACTTTAATATTTAAATATAATATTTACATAGTGAAAAAATATTTATAATTATTACAGTACTATTTAATTTCTTTAAATATATAAATGTCTACAGCATATTATATTGTATGTATATAAAGTTTATGTTTTTCCAGCTTTAGCACAAGTGACAATTTTAGTTTAATGTTTATCAAGAAAAGTATAATGATTGTAGAGAAATATTATCGTATCGAATTACTGACAATTTACAAATTTCAGTATAATATTTACATACAATCCAACTGGATAACGTAATTTCTAATGATTTCATCGGGGAATGATAATTCTATTTATAAAACACATAACTTCATTAAACGAAACTATTTGGATTATTTAATAAACTTTGCATTAGCTTATTACATTCCTGAAAGATACTAAATTGTTTTGTAGTAATTAACGCATATATTGCTCTTCTCAACTTAAAGCAGCCTCTAATAAAATGAGTCAGTTGAAAGTTGCAGACTAAACATTGTGGGCAGTTTAAATTTGTAAGTGTATCGTGCTGTCGTCCTTAAGAGGATACGTTATTGTCCCCGATTTTTGTATCAGTTTTTGTGAGCACACATATATCAATAGTGAACATCTTTAACGTCTAATTAATTTTCGTTTGTAACCTTTCAGATTTTGGAAAATTAAATTACACTTTTCATAATTCGACAACCATTTCGCTTTTTTGTCAAAAAAACATTATCAATTACATATATAAATATTCATTTTTAATTTAATTTTAAAACTGTTTCTTAACGAATGCCAATCGACAGATAATTTTAATTTACTAAATTTTTATATAAAACTGTTTCTTTTGTAATTGTTGAATTGCTATAAGAAGCATAAATTATAATATATTTTCAGTAAACTGGAATGTTACTATCAACATTTACAATAATAGAAGAAGAATTTAATAACTTTATTTTACATAAGCTGTCATTTAAAGGCGCAAAATAAAATACTTGGAAAGTTGTTCGTTACAAACTTTTCAAAATGTTACTGGAGAGAGTTACGTTCCATTTCAATTAAAAACGGTTCGAGCAATAAATCGATTAAATGGCTGTTTATTTATAGAGTTTAACAGAATAACTATACACATTTTTTATTTAAAATAAATGATATTTTGGACTACACAGTGTATTATCGAAGAACAAAATCAGTAAAAATCTATTTTTGTACTGTTTTTTTAGAAAGTTAGTTTGGAATATATATTAATACTATTTTTCTTAAAAGTTTTTAATTTACTAATATGTAATAAAATACACTACCTATAATGATACTGAAGACACTAACTGATAATAAATAATTTTTTATGTATTATTACTGAGAAATCAGTGTATTTCTTTCAAATAATTTAATTAAAGAAAGCAATAGAAACGAAATACTCTATCAACATGGCATATTAAGGCACATACTCTATCAACATGGCATATTAAGGCACATACTCTATCAACATGGCATATTAAAGCACATACTCTATCAACATGGCATATTAAGGCACATCTCGCAGATATTTTTCGCCTCATCAGCTATTAAAATGATTTAGAACAATAACGAATAAACATTTATATAGAATGTAGATGGAAGCTGTAGTTATATATACATATGTTTATTATTATTATTCCTAATTCATTGTACAATAATTGACATGGAAGAAAGTATGTTCGATATGTGTGTCTTTATAAAACATGAATATAATTATCAATATTATTTTATGTTTTAAATCAGCTTACTTTTATTACAATATATAAATATTATATATATCGAAATATATCATTTAAAAAATTGAGACAGTCCATAATATAAATTTCAAGGGGGATATAAATAGTTTGTCAAATAAACTTCATATAAAAACTACAATTTATGTAGGAGCGTATTGAATACAAAGAGATGCCATCTAGAATTATACCTACTGATTCTCGCTCTGTCAAATCAATAATAATTAATAAGATTAACTCAATAGATAAATAAAGAGATGCACTATAACTAATGTAAGGACAAATTCTATAGTTGTGTATGTCATAAAAAGGGTGCATTAGTTAGATTGCTATAAGCTGCATTTTTACCACTCTCGTTGATTTCATCAGTTATATGCATTTTAAGTGATTATAGCTTCGTCAATCTTACTCTTTAACAAAGTTCCACTTTATGAAATTATCGCAAGTGTTAGTTTTGTAAAGAAAACGATATATTTGTCAAAGTGATTGGCACCCTAAATTCTTAAAGGATTGATATATTTTTTATTTAAACGAATATATGAACGAATGAAGCATTCGTTATACTTTTAATTTTATTGTCCAAACTAAAAGTACGTTTTACACAAATTAACTGATTTGGTAATACTTGTTTTAGAATAATCAGAAAAACATAAACTTGTATAGAGTTTTGTAAACACTCGTATTGTCTACAAAATACAATTTTATACACATATAGTTAAGTCGAAGGTGAAAAGAAGTTGTAAAATATTGTTTAATATGTTTTTTAAATTATTTACCAATTACATATGAATATGTGAGTTCAATAAAAAGGAGAGAATTATTAAACTTGTTCAATTTGATCAAGTTTATTTTCAAACCTTGATAATCTGATTCAATCAAATATCTAGTGAACAAAATATATATTACCTTTACGTATATATATTAAGTTTTGTGTTTTTCGAAAAAAGAACAGCCTCATCTGAAAATTTTGATAAGCTCTTGTATTTCTAGAAAGGGGATTTTATATTTTTATTATAATTAGTTATAGTAGTAGGTATATGAGTGTGTTCGGATCACTAGAAATATTGGCTACGTTACATGAATGATCTTCTACTTTAACTATTTCTATTTGAATTAATTATAGTAGTAGGTGTATGAGTGTGTTTGGATCACTAGAAATATTGGCTAGGTTACATAAATGGTCTTCTACTTTAACATTTTTATTTTTGCATAGATTTCATTTGAATTCCATGTTTTTTTTTGTAAATTAAATAAAAAAATATATAATATGTGTTATTAATAGATTACGAAACTAAAGACGATTTATTTTTCTTTCAGTAATTTCTATGACATAGTTAGTTTTTGACATTAAAGTTTTCAAAAACGACAGAGTCATAAAAATGCAACCAATAATAAGATAACATTTCCATGTAGGTATATTGAGAAAACATCCATTCAAAAAATGGTAAATGGTAGTCAATAAAAGATGATGATATAAATGACGCCAAGAAGATGTATATTAGTTTAACCATTTAAAAAATGGTAAATGGTAGTAAATAAAAAATGGTGATATAAAAAATGACGCCAAGAAGATGTGTATTATTTTAATAGTTATGTCTATCCTTGGTGCCAAACTAAAAAATGTGACGAATGTTTAGCAGGCGACCGGCCCCACACACCACATCATACAAGTGGGACAATAGATTAATTATTAGCATTAGTTATGTGAGTTCTGCATCTAGAAATTAATGCGGCTATTCCACAGTCGAGACGCTACTGTACTGAGCTGAGGCTCTATCCATACCACTACGTACCACAGCAATACCATAATATCTTCGAAATGTCTGGCATAAATTATGTTTTCCAGAAGATATAAAATGGTCCAGATCTCTATTTTAGTGGTCCAGTATGCGTAAATTCAACGTATTATCAATACGCTTGATGGAAATTGTGCATTTTTTAGTTTGGCACCATGAATATACATAACTATTAAAATAATGAACATCTTTTTTGCGTCATTTTTTATATCACCATCTTTTATTGACTACCATTTACCATTTTTTGAATGGTTAAACTAATATTCTTGGCGTCATTTTTTATATCACCATCTTTTATTGAAAACCATTTACCATATTTGAATGAACGTTTTCTCAATATAGCTGCATTTTTATGACTCTGTCGTTTTTTGGGATATCGGCTTCTTTTTATCAGACTATCAGAAGATACAACAATAAATATAGGAACATATATCTATAACATGAAACATACCATGAAACAATCTGACGTCCGAGGAAAAAGCTTTCGACGATGACTATGAATTTAGAATGCATCAATATATCATGGATTTGAAGACAAACAAAGCAAATTTGTTTATATAAACAATTGATAAATACTCATTTTCCATTATAAAATAATTTACACCTACCATTGTAAAGAACACAATAAAATATATGTGGATTTTAATATACATATGTATATATTCTTATTTATTTTTATTAGTAAGGCTATTAAACCTAACTGAAATGCCTATTAATTAATACGATTCTAAAATTCTATTAAATGATATATTTCCTAACCATTTCTGAGTCTATTTTAATAACATTTCAATAACTCCTATGTAATTATCTATTGAACAAAATTTCATGAAATTATAAATAAAATTTTGTAATCCTTTTTATTGCTTTATCAATTTTCTAAACAAAAAGAGATTAATAATGTTAAATCCTGACTAATATTTTTTTAAATATCCAATCTCGTTTAAATTACTTTTTTTATAAATTGAGAATAAAATGTAAACAATCCATTTATTAATTGCTAAACAAAGAACACAATAAAATATATTAATACTAATTAAAAATAAAATATATGTGGATTTTAATGTATACATATATATTTTTATTTATTTATAGCAAAAAAATATATAATAAAACCTTTTTATTTAATATTATTTATTTATACTTTACTTCATGATATAAAGTACTGATATAAAAAGTAAAAATATAGAAATGTGCGCCTGAATTAGAACTACAATAATATGTAATTTATAGGAGTATAGCTTGAATAATAAAAAGTTTTTCGATAGCGGCAAATAACTAGTTTTGCCTACTTTTAAGCAGTAGGAGTATGAAATAAAATGCCCGTACAATATAGGCTGTGTATACCAAATAATGTAGGTAAAATTTGTTATTTGCTGCTATCGAAAAAATGTTTTGTTATTTAAGTTATACTCCAATAAATCACATATTATTGTATCTGATATTCTAACGCACGTTTTTGTATTTTTGGTGCAGTTTCAAAATTGTAGATTTTCCGCTTAAATCAAAAGAGTGAGCCTTATTTACAATCCTATATTATTTTGTCATTATAGTGTGGACCAAATATTTATGTTTTTTATGACTTTTGTATTACTATTTTATAGCATGTGCTGTTAAATATAATTATATAACTATTTTCGTTTTGATTTGAGTAACTTATTTAAATTTCAACGAAAATGGATTTTTATTAAAAATATACTATAAGTATCATTTTTCAATGGATTAAAGTGATAGTATGCTACTATATATTACCAAATAGTAAATTATAATTTAACGCTTCTGTTTAGGAAAATGCAATTGGTATTTATAATAATTATAATGAGGTGTCTATTTGAAGCCATTCTTTACAAATTATTAACTTATTATTATAACTAATTAAGGAAGACTTTAGTTTTGTTAAAAGAACTGAAGAAGGATATAAAACGTCACATATTTAAAATGTACAACTCATAATATATTTTAATTTTAAACTAATTATTAAAATGGCAGTTTAATATTATTCAAATTTGTTATAGTATTTCTCATTATTATTAAGTAGAAACTAAGACAGAAAATGAATTCATTTTAATAATTTAAAACAAAAATTAACATTTTAATACTAAACTAAATGTTACATGTTATAAGATTCATATAATTAAAAAAACGAGGCAAGAAACAAACAAAAGTACAAATAAAAATAAAATTCCTGTTCATGTGTTGTGATAAATAATGTTATATAATAAATAATTCAATACCTGGAAATATAAATATTATTATTTAAATAAAATTGTAACTTGAAACTGTTTTTTAGCTAAATGTGAATTACACGGTGTTGATTATACGAATGACATTTGTGAATGCAGTAAATGCATTTGAAATAATATAACTTTTCAAAACATAATTATATATAAATAATGGCTTTAAAATTATGTTAATTTATGGGTGTTTTGAGGTGGATCCATGTGATAAATAATTGTGCATCATGTTATTGAATAGTCGAATTCGTGACATTTTACTGAATGAATATATGTCATGTTATTGACTATTATATACTGTAAATACTCGCACATGTAAATTTAGTTGCTGTATAAAATTACACATAGAATACATGTGTTTGTTAGAATCCAATAGTCACTTCTGGGCAATCCGTTACATAGTTGATAAAATATAGCAATTATTACTAATGCAATATGTGAATGTGGTACATGTTTCTATATTGATAAAACACTTTATATTACAAAAAATCTCTAATGAACAATTAGGAAATAATATATAAAGCAATGATAACATAGATGAATTAACCTCAATTGTAATTATCCATCTAATTACAATTAGCTGACCTTTCCGTGGCCTTACATACCAATTACAAATGTAAAGTGCGTACTTTTAAAAAACTATTTCAAAAATTACGATTATAAGCTAACTTACTTTGCAATAGTTTTACAATTATATACTATAATACTACATCTTAGTATACGAGTATATATATTATATACAACTATAAGCAAGTATAAGTTTGCAAGACTTTATAAAAATTCAGAAAAAGAAAACATGATATGGTACAATCAGAAGGCGAGGCTTTGTCAGGTAGTTACCGGATTGATCGGAGTACATCTAAATGTCCTGATAGAGTTGCAATTCCACAGTAATACTCTGCAATAATATCGGCAACTATAAAGCGTATCTTCAAAGCCTGAGCATTCGACACCTGATAGGAAAGTGGTACCACTACCCGCTAATTAGCATTGTGTCAACCGTGTCACTTGGACTTCAATTAGTCTTTGTCGGTGATCACGTCGCATCCTGCCCTCGTACTATGTTTACTTGGAGTTCCTGGGTCGGTGGTTCTCTGCGGTAGATAGGAATAAGGTCTCCTAGACGCCTACCACATACTCAAACTGTAACAGGAGAGAGGTCGGGTTAGAACCTTCAACTGCTTTCATTATTGTTTCATTATACACCCCTCTTCCCCACCTTAGTGCATGCAGTATGTTAGAATAAAAGTGACAGGATGTGAGCAGGTAGGAATTAATCCCAACACTTTGATGCACGAGTCCACTCCCCTATTTCTTTGACTTAGATATTGAATTTACATTTAGTCGATTCATTGTCTCTAACTGTAATGTCTATACTATGCAATAAATAGTTTGAAGTATATCAATTAAAGTAATACACTTTTAAATCAGGATATTTTATATTGGAACAATTTCCTACTTTTCTATAATAAATCAAATTATCATTTCATTATTTTTAATATACTCTATATAGTCAACCTCCACAAAATGCACCTCATAATCCTCCAAAATTCGTTCTCATGCTTAAAAGATTGTAATTTACAAAGAATTGAAAAGTGTCATTTTTTCCTACAATTAATGGACATTTAGTAAAAAGCTATAGATACAATGAAATGGAGCGATGCAAATTTATCTTTTCCGTTTTTAAAGGTATCATAGACTCGAAGATATTAAGGAAGGATCTGTTTTAAATCCCAGAACAAACTTTTTAATTTACCATGCGGTTGGCAACCCAGAATACATGAGTAATAGACGCTGCATACATTATTTCAATATGTCCTCAAATAAACACTCCTAGACTGCCTAAACCTTGCAATATATGAATCACAATAAAAGCACGAAAATGTAATTAAATCTCGATAAGATTTCACAATGGTAACTCGATGAAGCAGTCAAAATTGCTTGAGTTATGTGTTTTCTGCATTTTTTCTAAAACCTTGAATATATATATAGCATAAAAATTAATTGAAAATGACAAGTTTACGGCCATAATTATACTTCAAGAGTTTCTCATTTCACAAATAAAATACGTCTGTCAAATTTATCCATGGATATGTTATAAAATAATTATTAAGGAGCGTCATTTATTTCGAGTAAATTTTAATAATTTTAATGGCACTCAGATTATTATGTGAATCATACATATATGTATTATCTACACATTATGTTCAATTAGATCTTTATATATAGTAGATAATTATGTTAATGTTTGATTAATTGGTACAGTTATGAATATATCCCATAAGATAAAAACAAAATTTTAAAAAGTTATTTTGATTAAGTAAGTATATATATATATACATGCGTGATTTCAAAACGTTTAAAATCAAAACAGAGATTTAAAATACAATCAAGAAAAATAGAAATAAAAATACTACAAAGAGTTGGTTTCATATACTACTACTGTAAATGACTATCAGTAATGACTATCAGTAGTGACTATCAGTAATGACTATCAGTAGTGACTATCAGTAGTGACTATCAGTAAATGACTATCAGTAGTGACTATCAGTAGTGACTATCAGT
>JAYRBW010062353.1:0-30347 GCA_036023295.1 Invenusta paracnida
AGTACAATTGTTGATGGGAATTAATGTACCCTTAAAGGGAAATCTCTGAAAGCTTCTCGAATAACATCTTTTAGTCTCTCTTTTGTTGGAGCTTTCACTGCTACAAGTTTTGGCTTGAACATTCTCCAGAACGCGTTGTCACATGAGGTCAGATCCGTGCTGCGCGGTGTCATGGAACACGGCCATTCTTGCCACTCCACTGATCCTGAAAGCTAGCATTCAGGAATTGCCTTGTAGCGATGGCAGTGTATACTGATGCACCATCCTGCTGGAAATGGGAGGCCCGAAAAATACCTTTCACTTCTAAAGCAGGAATAAATTCAGTTCGTAGCATATGAATATAGGAATTATCAGCTGTCACACTGCCATCAATGAAAAATGGTCCTATCGGATGTTGAGCAGACATCGCCGCCTAAATTCATCACTTTTGGCTGATTTTGTCTCGCTTGCTCGTAAAAATGTGGGTTAGTCTTGCTCCACATGCAGTCTGCTTAATAGCCTTTGCCTTCGGAATACACCGAACACTCATCGATGAAAAAAATATGATCTCGTCGTCGCACATTGTCATATTTAGCCGTCAAAATTTCCTGAGAGCATGCAACACGCATCTCGTAGTCCTCTGGAGATAAGAATTGCACTTTTGTTGCTTTCCAACATCTGTATCTCGAGTCTTTCACAACCTTCATCATTGTCGTTGGTTAAATGTTTAAAAATTTCATTAATCTTTAAATGGAAGCTGGTGGATATTCCTAATTAATATAAATAAAAATTGTATTTAGATGGATTAAACCTGTGAATATTATTAATACAGTTAATACTTGGTTAATACCCCTATAAATATTTATTTTTATTTAAATATCACATAAATATTTAATTTAAAATAAATATCTTGAAAAGAAAGAGACATTATCTATAATTGCTAAATAAGTCAGGAATTACATCTGGCGAAGCTTATAATTTTTTATTTATTAATTACAGCGTTTTATTAGATCGAAGGTTGTGAGGATATAATATATATATATACATGTATGTGTGTGTGTGTGTGTGAAATGTGCAAATAAAATATTTTACAAATTTAGAGTTCATATTTAAATTAATTGAAAATTAAATGACTCTTGGATCGTAAAGGCTTAAGTTAACCCCCTATTCAATATCCATACCGGCTATTTTACGTTTTCTTATTTTATTTATTTTTTTAGTTAGGGAGAGGCAAATGGACTGATTAGGTTTCCCTATATCTTTCAAACATTTAATAACATAATTTTAAAACTTTGCATGTAGTTAAAAACGAAGACGTTTAGTGATATATTGAAAAATTAGTCAATAATATTTTAAAATTAATAATAGTTAAAAATGTTTTTCTACCTTTTTACATCAAAAATATACAGTATTGGATTTTTTTAATTTTCGATGAGAAAACTATAATAAAATTTGTAAAAATTTGTAAAAAATTTGTTTTAAATTACAAAAATAATTGTAAGAACATTTTTATTTTACATACTTAATAATTTATTACATGAAACACATCAGAGGCCGAATAAGAATTTTATCAATTTTGTGATAAATATGTATTTTTTATAAAAAAATATTCCACTTATTTTTTAGAAAAACTGCATTTTTATGGTGTTGTCATGTGACCAAAATTTTGGCTGTACAATAGGGCTAACATTTTTAAAACTTTAATTTGGAAAAAGTCACGGAAGAGTATATAGTTCTATTTGTTCATTTAAAAATCATTGCAAAAATCACAAAAAACATTGCGCGTCAGTTGTTTCACATACGTTCAAAATGAATATTATTTATTAAATGATGCAGAGCATCGTCAATCCAAAAACAATTGTGTCAGCGACGTATAGCTTGAGAGAAAGCTAAAAAAAAGTAAAAAAATATAATATAATTATAATGTAGCAGTCTATTACAAAGTGTTATTAAAGAAATTTATTTAAATATTATAAATAATTTATTCCATATAAGAAAATGGCTAATATAATTTGTGTGCGTTTTTCCTGTATCTGTAGAACGTCACTATATTTTAAGTTTAAGATTGTCAGAATTTTTGTTCTTTTATTTAGTTGAGAATTTTTGATAGGTGCATATGTATGTCTTACATATTGATCTACATATATAGGTACATTAATGAAATGATATCCAGCCATTATAATATATAATTTTTACCGTTAATATATATTTTTCGATGGCTGAATTACGTACCAGCTACATTATTGAAATGTCATCTTTAATCCCGTTTTTAATACTTTGCGATATTAATACATTTTCTAATATAATTGCTTACGATAATAACATTCTACTAATTAGATTTGGAAATAATTGGAAATATAATATAGGCATTTGAAAATCATGAAATTCTTTTTCGTAAATGCCCCTGCTCTAATAAAGGCAGAGTTTACAATCTTAATAAACGCCCCACGACTCCTCTCAATAACTTAATATAATAGCAATTCATTCAAGGTTGATTTGTGGGTAGTGGCTGCATGGAAGACATTGAGTGTTTAATATATTAACAAGTCATTTGATTTCTATGACGGCTCTGAGGAGTTCAGTAACGAACAGGTGCTTTTTAGACATTTCCCATAAAAAATGATGAGCTCGTCACCTTTTACATTTAAAAGCATGAGCTCGCTACCGTTTACATTTAAAAGCATGAGCTCGCCACCGTTTACATTTAAAAGCATGAGCTCGTCACCTTTTACATTTAAAAGCATGAACTCGTCACCTTTTATACTAAAAAGCATGAGCTAGACACAAACATTATTGCCAAAAATGTTTGGCAATGATTTAAATTTTTTTCTTTCTATTTTATGCTTGTAATAATTGGCTTACTTAAAAAAACTACATTTGTATTCGTATAGGTTTCATTGCCTCTTTAAAATAGGCCATTGCCAAGAATTTTGAATGAATTTTTGTTACCATATATTTTTAATTGAACTGTTTAGATATTCCTAAGTTACTTTTTGATCTATATGTTTATGCATTTTAAACAGTAAGCATTGTAACAATTTAATCTTGGCACCATTTTTACTTTAATTTCTTCAATGGCTGTATTACGTATCATCAATATCATTTAAAGTTTTTATTTTTGCTTTTGAAGAGCTCGTGGCTTTCATTTTTGCGACCGGTTGTCGTTTTTGTTTTGATACCAATTACATTTTTTTGCAAAATTTTACTATATTGATAGAATTTCATGCATACAACGTAAATAATTATAACGTTATTTATAAAATGTTACACATAAAAGATCAAATTAAAAGTAAAAATGAAATTTACACATTATATAGACAACCATAATATGAGTTTATATTAAAATGTAATTATTTTAATGTAAATATAGAAATTTTGATGTTGCTAGTATTGTTTGGGTTATATTTTGTTAATCATGTTTACATTTCCATACTCAAGCGTTTACGCTAAAATCTATAAACTTGGTTATAACTCATATTATTTAAGGAAAACTATAACTCTTATGTAAATAAAGTAGTCCCTGGTAAATAAATCTTTTTAACGATGCCTATGCCAAGTTTCTCAAAATGTATATCTGTATATTAGTTTATGTAAATGTGTGCAATATTTATTATTTTTATTTTTAAACTCTTAGTTTGGCGAATTTTCCTGTTTAGATTTATATAGGATAAATATTCATTAATTATGTATATTCATATATATTTATGTTATTAAAAAAATTAATAATTTTTATGGAAATTAATCACATTGCCTAAAGGCAAGTTTCTGCAAATGTGTTTCCCTATTTCACGATTTTTTATATAATTAAAACATTGTTATTTACTTTGCAAGCATTAAATTCTTTAAATATAGTAGGTAATACAAGTATCTTTCAAACAATTTTATTGATATAAAAATAAAAACGAGCGTGTCACAAAAAGAAAACAATAAAAAGGAGCTCTTCAAAAGCAAAAAGTTAAAATGATATTGCTGATATGAAGTACAGCCATTGAATAAATTTATATAAATAGGGTGCTATGATTTAATTGTTACTATGCTTAACATTTGAAATAAAAACATGGAAAATTGGAAAATTCATAAAAATGATACATCAAAATTTATGAAAAATTATTGGTAATGGAACAATTTTACTGAAGCAATGAAACTCACATAAATACATATTTAGTAATTAGATAATAAGCTAAATAATATAAAATAATAAAAAATATTATTATTTATACCATTGTCAAGAACTTATTATTAATTTTTTTCCTATTACTTTTCTTAATTTTCGTGTTTAGATATACATAATAATTATTTATCTATCAGTATGTATTTTAACGGTAAACATTATACATAACAATTAAATTTTGGCACACTTTATATATAATTTTGTAAATAGATGTATTTTGTATCATCAATATATTTTTAACTTTTTGCCTTTGAGGAGTTTGTTTCTAAACTTTCTTTTTGTGACGCTGTCGTTTTTTGTTTTGATAATAATAATTAGAAGAAAAAATACTTTTTAATAAGACTGAAAGTCAATAAACGAACTCCTTAAAAGCAAAAAGCAAAAAGTTAAAATGACATTGATGATGTGTAGTACAGATATTATCAATGTTTTTGCTTTTATGGAGCTCGTTTCTTGAATTTCATTTTTGCGACATTGTCGTTTTGTTTTGAATAATAAAATTGGATATTAAACAAAATTAATGTTTCTGATCAGATGATGTAAGTCTGGGACAACTAGAAATTACAAAATAATTATATTATGTGAGTATAATGGGATCAAAATTATTGAAACTTATTTATAACTAGTTGACATGTTCACTCTTCTAATTGCTATAGGAAATAACATAGTCAAATATTTAAACAGTGTTCAAAAATAATTGTTGAAAGATAAGAAGAATATATAGATGAATATGAAGTATATTTATTACTTTTCGAATAACTCTTTATCAAGGAACGCATTTGAAACAACACAAAAATTAAAGTGTGATACAAGTGCGTTCTTCGATAAAGAGTTATTCAAAATTTCAAAATTTCTGAAATATTCTTCATTTTAAGCTATATAATAGTCTTCTTATCTTCCAACAAATATTTATGTTTGAGATAATGGCGAACCTTAATAATAAATGTTTAACAAATTTGAAATAATATTTATCTTAAGTCAAAATCAAGCAAATACTGAACAATTAGAAATTAAAACATACATTATATTATGTGATTATTGAGATAAAATTATAGAAGCATAGTATACAATTGGCTAACATATTCACTCTTGTAGTTACCATTATATATACATACATACTAGCATATGACTTGTTAACTGCAGATGTCTATATAAGGAAGGTGCCAATGTTTTCATTTTAAATACTTTTATTACAAAGAGAAAAACTCGTAGTTAACTTATTTTACTTTTTTGTTTTGTTTTTAAATCTTGGCGTCCTTTTTATATCAATTTTTTAATGGCTGTACTTCTTATCATCTATATCATTTCAACGTTTTTCTTTTGAGGAGCTCGTTTCTTGGCTTTCATTTTGGCGACGCGTCGTTTATTTTTGATATATCAATTCATTTTTAAAAATATTTCTATATTAATACAATTTTATGGATACAACGTAAATAATAATAATTTATTTATTTATAAAATTCTGAAATAGTATAACAAATATTCTTGCATATTTCGTCGTTTTGATTTTTCTCATCTGATTAAATTTCAAAGGAATTATATATTTTCTAATTAGTATGAGATATAAGTAAATTTTTAGATTTTAGTTTAAACGCTTGAATATGGACATTAAACAAACATTTTTATCATAATAAAACCTAAACATATCTTTCCATATCGAAATTGTTCGTTTTTCTAAATAGTTACATTTTGGTTTAATCTCACATGATTTTCTGTCTACCGTGTAAATAGTTTTATTTACAGTTTTTATACAATTCCAGCGATTAATCTAAACAGTTTAATTTTATGTAGAAAATGTATTTTCCGATAAAAATCAATATCAATCATCTTGACTGATGAAAATAAAAATAATAAAATAAAAAGAAGAAGAAGAAGCAATTTTTCATCGAAATTGACCACTTTTAAAAAAGCATTTAGAAACCCTTTTAAAAGTTCTTATTAGGTGCATTTTGTTCCTTTTTAGACCGATTTATTAGCGGTCAAAAATAGGCCCATTTACCTTAGCATTAATGACTAAAGCTGTTAGCATCTCTCAAGCTAATTGCTGACGCTCTTGTTCTTGGCTAACGATGCTATCGCATCGTCTAATTTATGGTAGTTCTTGCTCAAAATTTAATTGATGTATAAAGATTATTCCATTATAAAGATTCTTCCATTATTTCAATACAAATATGATCATGTTTTCAAAGTATATGTTTGAATCAATATAACTAAAATTAATCGATTAGTTTTAAATACCCAAAAAATCAATGACTTTTGATATTAATTTAAAATTAATAAATAATTTGAATTAATATTACCATCAATTGATTTATAAAAATTACATATTTTTGTAAATACGCAAAACTGTGCATTTTATTCATTTCTTCGTTCAATTTTTTACTGTTTGTAAATAATGTCTGACATTAAAATAGCAAATTATAAGAATTTTGTTCCTCAATATGCTCCAACTGATCTACTAAATTTGAACAAATCATCTGCACTTTCAATTCGTGAGAGAATATTCGAAGCTTTTAAAGATGCTCTATTTGTGGTAAATTTTCGCTCAAAAGCAATTGATAATTATTTTTATGAAATTTCAACAATTCATACTAAGCGTCATTTCCGGGTGGCTTTGAAATTCATGTTGCTATTTTGTTATACAATCGTAGTTACGTCACTTCTTGAAAATCATAATCATCAAAACGATGACTATTCGCAAAATTCGACTGTGCTTCTTGCTCTCTTAGCAATGACAGGAAATATCATACTTTATATGATTACTTTCAATCGGATCACTCATCGAATCTATGGTGCTATATCAATTATTTTAGTTGTAGTTTGTCTTTGTATAAGTTTAATATATTACAGTAGTGAAAATAAATTAGAAACTGGATATACACCGGGATTACAGATAATTTTAATAATGTATGCAGTTTTGCCAATAAATCTCGAACTCTGTATGTGTATTGGGTGTATTTTTACATTTTGTTACGAAATCATTGCGCATATAAAAATAGAAGACCCTGCTACACATTATGATAAACTCATTTACAATGAGAGTGAGGTCAATATATATAAAGGTTATATACATGGACAAGTTGTATTATGGATATCATGTCATTTAGCGGGTATATATTTGCACAGTTGTAATCAGTTAAGAAGACGAGCTTCATTTTTGCGACTAGGCGATAATATTAGAGCACAGAGATTGATCAAAGAAGCTTTGGCAAGTCAGATACTATGTATTGCTGTTGTTATGCCATTGCAAATAAAGGACAAATATTTTGCTGAAAGCAAAGCTCACGGAGATGAAGAAATGTGGACATTTTCTCTAGAATTTAGTAACGTGAGCATACTTTTTGCTGATATTGTAGGATTTACAAATATGAGTTCAAATAAAAAAGCCTCTCACGTTGTGACACTTTTAAATGATTTATTCAACAGATTCGATATGCTGTGCATAAATACTAATTGTGAAAAGTTGGGAACATTAGGGGACTGTTATTATTGTGTTGCGGGCTGTCCTGTGCCCACGACAGATCACGCTGTTTGTTGTATTGAAATGGGATTGGGTATGTGTCGCATTATAAAAGCCTTTAACAACGATTATAATGAAAGTGTAAACATGCGCGTTGGTGTTCATACTGGTAGAGTCAATGCAGCAATTATCGGGAAAATTCGTTTTCGCTTTGACGTATACTCCTATGATGTAATTGTGGCCAATACCATGGAGTCGAGTGGTCAACCAGGTCGGGTGCATATTTCCGAGACGACTTATATGCGCGTAAAGAATATGTATGAATGCGAGCAGTCTGATGATATTGAAATTAAAAAGGAAGAACGCAAAGGCATTTCAGGAATGGTCCAAGCAATTTCTTCTATACAAACATATTTTGTTGATCCTGCCAGTTCTCATCTACTCAAACAGGGCAAGGTATTTGAAGGTACCAAGACTGAGTTTATAGTAACTACAACAACGGAAGAATCTGGATCTCAATTGGGATCTAAAGAATTAAGTAATAGCCCTGATTTGCAGAAAGGTGAGACAGCTCCAAGCGAAGAATCGAAAGAAGGAATAGAGTATCAAGACTCCGATGATATTGTAAAGATGGACGCAGATATGTTACTTATTGAATCCTTAAAAAATGACCCAGATAAGCAAATAAATTTATTTCGAAATCCACCTGTATATCCAATAACTTTGGAATTTATCAGTGATGACGTTGAGGACAATTATCACGCTCATACGTTACATGAAATGCGTCCTATGTCTGTAGATTCAGTTAAACTGGCGCCATTTTTGGATTGTGTTGCTTGTTTAGTTTTTACATGCTTAATCATAATTGCATCGTCGTTATTTTATACAAATCATATTTTTCAATTGTTAAATTATATAGGCGCTATTATGGGTTTGGGAATTGTGATTACAGCTATTGTTGGCTGGCAGACTGTGCAACTAACGCCTCTTATAAAAAGCACTGTTAAAAAGAAAATCTTCTTTGTTGTTACTCACTCTATTTCTAAGAATATACAGTCCTTTATAATGTCATCTCTACCATCATTCATTGTGCTTGTTTTATTTGACTGTCCACGATTTCACAAAGACAATTTGTACACCAACGCCTACTTTAGTCTTAGTCTTTTTGCAATGGTATGTCATATACTTTTTGTTTCGTGTTTCTCTTGGGTTAACATTTTCTCTGCACTCACAATGAACATAGCATTCATAGGGATGTTCACTATGCATCCCGAGTGCATAGCTTCTTCGTGTGGAAATAGTACACAGTGCAATCTTGGAACCTGTAGCAGTTTTTACAACTATCATTTTGACAAATTTTGGAGTGCCTTGGTTGTTCCTTTTGTAATGCATCTTGTGCTGTGTTTCTTTGTTGTTTGTCAGATGAGTCGGGAAAATGAACGTAACCTGCGTCTTTGTTTTTATGTTTCTCGGGAAGCCAAAAATCGGTGTGACGAGGCAACACAAACGATGGTTGAATCAAGGGAACTTTTGCATAACATCGTACCAAAATATGTCCTAGATGAAATTGTTCGACGAGGGGGAGATTTTGCTAAAGGGAATTTTAGCTATGCAGTGGCTCTATCCGACTGCGGCGTAATATTTGCCTGTATCAGTAACTTTTTTTCTAAATACTACCGCGAGGATTATAAAGGAGGTGAAGGAGCTCTTCGCCTTCTGAACAAAATAATTTGCACTTTTGATGATACATTAATGAAAAGTAAATACAAAAATGTTGAAAAAATCAAGACAATAAATGACTGCTACATGGTAGCATCAGGATTGAATGAACAACTAATTGCACGAAGTAAAAATAAGATTTTGCACCTTCGCGCTTGTCTTGAATATTGCTTTGATATGCAACTTGCACTCACTGATTTCAATGATCGTTACATCTTTGGAAACGAAAAGTTTGAAATTAAGATAGGATTTAATATAGGTCCAGTTACCGCGGGACTTATAGGCATTTCCAAGCCACTCTACGATATTTGGGGTGATACGGTTAATGTGTCTAGTCGGATGTATTCAACGGGGGCCCCAGGGAGAATACAAGTGCCGTACTATGTCAAGGATCGAATGAAGGAATTCTTTCAGTTCAAGAAGCGTGGAACAATCTTTGTCAAGGGTAAGGGAGATATGGTAACGCACATATGTACTCAGATCAACAAGTATTTGGAATATGAAGTTAACTGACTACATTGAATTGCGTTTGAATGTTGCTTTAGTATTTTTATTCTTGTAGATGTATCAAGAATTATGTGACTCTAAATGTTTGTTGTAATGTTTATATATATATTTCTACGTGCTATACAGGTTGATATAATTGTCTCACAGCACAAGAGAGATGTTACACACATTTCTTTGTTTTATAGAGATATAAGTAGTAATATACTTGATATGCATAACATTTTTTTTACCTATATATAGTGTTCGATATAGAGTGTTATGCGTTACATATTAATTAAAACTGATTGTTCTAACTTTTGAAAAATTATGTATCGATTTCGATGTCTAATAAAAATGTCATTATTGTGCTTATAAAGTATGTATTAAATGTTTTCTATTTTTTCTTTAATAGTCTATATTGTTTCAAAACTTTACCGGTGAACGTTCCCATATCAAAAACTTTTAAAGTTTATGTTTATTTTATAGTTATTTAAAATGAAATTAATTGTTGTTTAATTAGTATTATCCATCATGGACTTTCTACATGCTGAAATATAATGAAATTGCACACATATTGAAGTTTCTAGGCAAGCGCAAAATATCGACTTTTTAGACTTTTTAATCAAAATATATGAATAATGTATAAAAATATAATTAACGCTTGTTACTTAACCGTATTTTGCTTATATTTTGCCATCTCGCTAATTGTCTAATTAAGCACCCATGTATGTATAATAACGGAACTATTGATACTGATATTGCTATCATGTCATAAAACTTTGCAATGAATAGGGGGCAGATCTCCAAAAGCCAATGAAATAAAACAGTAGCTATTTTATGCTCAAATATTAGTAATGACACAACCTTTATATGCGAAAATGTTATAAAGATTATTCATTATTTTTTTTATTATATATACTATTTGACACATAGTTGATTTATATATGATATATAACATAGTCATGTTTATAATATAATGAATATTTTATTTCTTGGTATATTAGGATAAATTTCAAAAATGAGATTAATTTTTACTACATAAACGTTAAACTATCTCTACTTTTACCAGTTCGATCATTATATACACAACATGTGAATGTGCCTATTATATCGAATTAAAATGCATAGTCTTGTTGTGATAGGTTAGCTTTAAGTTGATTACCAGGCGATTTTTAGAGTATAAATAAATGCTGATATGTATTGATATTACTATTGCGTATAAATTATAAATATAGATTATAAAATATTTATCAACGATTATATAAAACATTTGTGCTCTGCGGAATCTCTATATATATATTCGATAGAAAATGTCAAACAATAATCAAATTATTACTGAATTTTGTACAACTACGTCAAGCCATGGATTTTCTAAAATTTCTACAGTAAGAGGTGTTAATAAGGTGATATGGATTATAATAATTTTGGGAGTTTTTTCGGGGTTTACTTTCCACCTGTGGACACTAAGTGCTATTTATTTTAATTATTCGAAAACAATAGATTTAAAAGTTGTTGTAAATAATTTCTCCTTCCCGGATATCACATTTTGTCCCACAACTCAATTCTCGAATGCAAAGAGGAACACCCTAGCAAAAATAATATTAAACTTAGAAAAAATTTGGATTAATCTTAAATCAGCCAACAAGGACCTACAGGATATTGACGAAAAACATTTGACAATCAGTTCCTTTAGGCCAATCTCATATTTATATGAGGTCTACAGAACTCCCCCTGATTTCATAATTGAGTGCGTATACATGCACCAAAAGTGTGACTATAGGAATTTTACGATCTATAGACATCCAACAAAACACATATGTTTTACGTTTCATTCAGACAACGTAAAATTGGCAGTGGAAGGTTTTGCAGGGGGTCTAAAACTTGTCCTCATGGATTGGGGTGGTCTTGGCTATGCTTCAGCTGATGAGATGGTAAGAAGCCATTATAATGTGTTTTTGTATCTATTATAATAGTTCACAGCTTTTTTGTAGTCAAATAAAAAATATACTTACTTATTTACGTACTTAAATATCAATGGAGCTTTCTATAATAATAACAAACATATTTTATAACATAAATTCTGCAATAACAGATTATCTTAACCATTTTTAAATAAGATGTTATTTAAATGGGAAACGACAACTTTTAACTACTTTGCTACTTAAATGTGCAGAATAATAAAAATTTGATATATTACTATAATATTGTTAAATACCTAATTATTTATACTATAATTTTGATTCAACTGATTTTATCATTTAGCCTGTAATATACACATACATATATATATATATATACATGTATATGTATGTATGCCTTTAAAACAATCCATCTATAAGTTGTATATATATAAAGGAATATGTATATTATTATTATATGTATATTAATATACAATATATATATATTTATTTAAAACTATCAAATGAAAGATTATCTATATGCTTTAGAATTATATGGATGTTTAATTTTTCTATCACATATATTTGTAAATTTTAGGAGGATGTATTCAGGGGATTTTTCGTTCATATTCATGAAAGGGATACAAGACCATCATTTTCAAAAAGTGTTATTCTTGCACAGACGAAATCAAAATTGGAGATTTCTATGGAGATGAAAGTCCAAGAGCATCTCAACACCCCCAGCAGTCCATGTTTTGAAGAGAGACGGAATTTACCACTCGCAGTTCATTTTTTGGGCGATACATTTGAGGAGAAAGTTTACAAGTACAGTATTAATGACTGTACTGCTTTGGAACAGCAGCGAAATATTATCGACACTTGTGGTTGCTTAGACTCGGATAACATATTGGAATCGAATTTAACTATAGGTAGAAGATTTTGCCACCAACTAGATATAGCCACGTATTCTAATTTCACAGACTATATTAATGATCCAGCTTTATTTAAGTACGTAGATACCAATAATTTAGTCAAAACTAGCGCTTGTCATTTTAATGAAAATAGACAATTTCTCAAGGAAGCGGTAAAATATTCATCATGTCCAAAACCATGTAAGGGTGTTAAGTATATTTATTCAACACAATTTCTTAAATGGCCTAGTGCAATTAACTCAGCCGAAGTTGAGCTTTTCAATAGTATGCAAGAAATAATTGAAAATGCAAAGCAAAATAATTTAAGTCTAGATCCTTCTATAACTGAATATAAACAGTATGATTGGGTGAAGCAGGCAAATAGGTATCCTTTTGTTCATTTAAACTTTTACGCCAATTCTTTGAGCGCAGAGAAACAAACGGAGAATTTAGTTATGTCATTTTCCGAATTACTCGCTAATATTGGTGGTATGCTTGGATTATGGATTGGAGTCAGCGTTATTACGCTTTTTGAATTTATTGAGCTATTTGGAAAACTTATTCGGAATACTTTTAGTAAATGTGTAAACCACTAAGTACCTAATTGTGACGATGAATATTTATAAGAGAAACTCACTTCTCTGAGTGTCCTTCTTCCGTGATTATACAGATATGTAATAGCTGTAATATTCTATTTTATATAATAGTAGAATTCCAGAATTTAAACATTCTAATCAATGATTAACCTTTTCATTTGTCTGAAAATATGCATTATTTAATACTATACTTGAAATATATTTTATTAGCGTTAATTATATATCCGTTATTTAATTGTTCATTATTATACATTATAATTGTATTATGTTTATAAATTGAGAAACACATGTGTATGTTCAATATTATTTATTATTTTTACGTTATCACTATTTATTGATATTTATAGGTTGAGAAAATATATGTCAATAATTATTTAAATGATTATTATTTCTTAACATTTCAGTATCATTCAATTATTGTGTGTAAATTTCAGATTATATACCTACCTACTTAATATGACTTTAAATATGTTTATGATAAATATATGAAAAATATACAAGTTTCGAACATAATGTATGTGCCAAATGTTTTCTATGCTTCAAATGGATAGGTATGGTTAAAACTGTTTCTGGACAATTTGACGTGATAACATTATATTCTAGCAAATTATTGTAGATTTAAATTCATTAAAAAAAGCTATAATGTTATAGCGTTTTATGTAATTTTTTAGTTAAAATGTTTATGGGACATTTAAGCATATATGGACCAATGGACCAACCTTTATTGAGTTTCATTCTACATAGTTAATAGACGATGCAGCAAATATTCTGTTATACATTTATCATTTAATACTTTGCATTTATTGTATTATGTGTGTATTTTGTTAAATTTCTGTTAGGTAAAAAGTAAGAAAGTATAAAAGTCAATTTCATTATTTATACTAGAAATAACAATATTTTTTATTCTATTGCGCATTTTTAACATTTTGAAAATTATTAATTGTACCCTAAAAATTAAATTGTAAATTATTTAATAAAAATATCTACATTCTGGTAGTCAACGATTCACTTTTATCAAATCTTTTACTGTTTTGCATACTTAAAATATAAGAACAACTTTTCTTGTCTTATTAAGCTTAATGTATAATTCATTTGATTCACCCTATTTACTTATAATTATTTTAAAAATAATGAAACTGTATAATGGTACCCCGATGCCTGTAAGATTGTAAATATTGTTTCCTCAAGGTATAATCCAATATTAATTTCTCTACTTTCTAAATATGTTAATATTTTTAAAGAATATAAAATATCATTTAAAAGTGACAACAAATGTAAAATAGTTGTAGTATATTTCTTGGGATATACACCTATTATATTATACTATAAATAAGTTTTACTTAATTTGCATTGTGCATAACTATCATAATTAAAAGTAACATTTACTCACTGTCGTGGAAAACCAGAGAACCGTAAGTCAATTTTTGTCCCTTTTAAAATATATTCAAACTACAAATTCTTTAAACATTACCATATTTTTTTATGAATACAATAAAATGCATTTATGAAAAACAAAAGAACTGTAAATCAATTTATGTAAGCATAATAACCGTATCTCTGACATACGGTTGTCCTTGTTTCAGATTATATAAGCAAAATGATTTGAATTTTAAATATTATTTATAGAATATAAATTTTTTAGATTCTGAAAAATAGTTAGATTCAAAGTTTATAAAAAGTTTAATCGAGTAATCAAATACTAATACAAAAGTGTCCTAATATATTGATATACCTAATTAAAAACAATTCAAGCATGAACAAATCAGTAATATTTTATATAAAAATATTTATTTGAATTTATTTGAACACGTACAATAATAATACAATTTGTTTTATTGTTATGTTATAAAGTATGTTATGCTTAATTTAATATTTTAGTTGAAATAATTCATATAATAAGATATAATATGTTTAGGTACATATGTTAATGTAATATGTAATATGTTACGGTACATATTTAAATTTTGAAACGCACATTTTGAATATAAAAGAACTGTATGTCCAATATATCATTAATTAATTATATGACACATTTTGTATTGTTATTGTATATTATTCAAATGCTATTTATTTAGCGCCATTAGACACCAAAATTATAGTTATAACCTTATAATAATAAAAACTAGCCTTAAACGGGTTTTGGTCTCCCCTTAAAAATCAGTTTTTTGAACTTACAGTTGCTATGTTTTGGGGAACATATTGATTTAATAAAACGTTGAATCTGGTAAAAGTCTCCGGATTTGGTCGATCTTTTTTGTAGATTATTTATATTCAGATACAACCTTGGACAAATGTTCGGAAAAAATAGAACATTAGATATATATATCATCAAATTTAAATATATTTTTAAAAGCATAGAAATATATATATATTTTGTACAATTTTAAAATGCATAGTGTATTCTATTCAAATTACATTGTGATAAACAATAAATGATAATGATTTAATAAGGTATATCTAAAATAAATTAATCTTATAAATTAGAGTTTCCTAGATATGTTATATATATTATTAAATTACTTATTAAAACATTAATCGAGTGTGAGAACATTTTTCTTAATTTGTGACTAACTCTTTCATAGTATGTAACATAATAGAAGAGATTATACAGGCTTTAATAATAAATTTTGTTATGTTTAGAAATAAATAAAAAATTGTAATTATTAGTTAAATAGTAAACGTATGTGATTTTTGTAATTAACCATTAATCTAAACAATAAAGACAATTTACTGCAAGCTTGAAATCAACTTTAGATAAAATTACACTGAATGAACTCCAAGATTTAACACTCAAGAAACGCCTGAGTAGCTCGGTAACTCTGAGTAGCCCGTCAAAGATTATTGTAAAAGATATTATTCCGTCAAAATAGGGAATTTAGTTGACGTCCAGGTGATATTGGAGATGTAAAAGCTTCACAAAACACACCTTTAAATTTTAATAGGAAACTAAATTGAAAAATCGAATGCCTTATGTACCTACTGGTGTAGCAGGTATACACAAAAAATCGGTCAAAAATGTAGATATGTCACATATACCTATACATTGGGGTAAGTTATAAATAATTGATGTAAATATGATATAATCCAGCTTTATATGACATTTTAATATCATTCGATGAAGAAATAATTGAGTAAATTTAGACCGTCTGTAAGAAATACATGAATAATGTTTGTGTTTTTGCTCACAATAGTTTTAAGTTGCTGACTCATGGGAAAACAAAAAATAGACATGGACATTACAACTGATAATATTTTTTGTTTTCTGATATGTGACTTTGAAAAATAAAATCTGTAATATATTATTTATTTTATATTGACAGTATTAATTTCCGTAATATGTTATTTTATTTACTTATATTATTTTTAATAAGTTACATATATGTCAAATTATCATTATGTACGGCATTAGATTATCATTATTTCTAAAATATTTATGTATCATATTTCTTCAGAAGCTCAATTTATGTATAATATTATTCCTGTATAATTATCTAAATAACGTGATACTAATGTAACATAATATTATATCATCAATTATGCTAGTGAACGTTTAACTGACAAGCAATTAATACTGAAGCAAATATTGTTAATAAATCAATACCAACTTATAATAAGGTCACTAGGCTTGTATTATTTGATGTATACTATCGAACATGTAAAATATTATTTCCTTGATAGCATGTTATATAAAAATACGTACAATTTTTCATGTATGCTATTTCTTTCTTTTGACATGCTATATCCAAGCTTTCAAAATTTGAAGATATATTCATAAATTCATCAATGTATGGTATGTTATTATGTAAAAATAAATGATCGGATATTGGAAGTAGTTCCGCCGACGAAAAAATTGTAAGTCAATTGCATTAATGTTAGAAGTGTTCAACCAATACATTACTTATATTGAAAGTTTGCGCATAGAGATAAAACAATAAAAATGGAAGTTAGTCTTAGTTATCAATAATGGTCAGAACCGCGGAGCCATTTTGACAACGCAATTATTTTCAGAGGAATAGTAATTGAATTAATTTTCTCTTTTATTTAATATAAATTGAGGAAACTAGCTGTCTGATATATATGTGTATATAGTTTTAAATATATAAACGAAATAATTACTTTAAAACGTTCTCCAATTGTTTATCCCACGCAATTTGTAATGAAATAAAATTAAAAAAGAAAGTGCTGCCTCGTACATAATTTAGAAGAATTGCCGAAAGTAATAAAACATTGTCATATTTATAACATTTGTACTGAACATGATAGTGGCTAATTTCATATAACATATTTACGATTATGGGATCCCTCAATTTCCTAATAATAAATAATCATTATTATTCCTACTCGTTGTGGTAATTAATATACTTATACTTATACTTATGTATCCAACGTTTTATTTGCAAGTATTAACTAGCTATATATACATATATAGAAATATAATAAGGAATACTTTAATATTATTTTAAGCAGTTTATTTCATATAAATCACATTATAAAACAACGGGAACAGGTTTCCCCATATTTATATATCATAGGTACATAGATATAGTACCTAATATTTTATACATTTTCGGTTAATGTACATACACTACATATATATATAAATGATTTTCCTACATTTAAGCAGATATTTATATATAAAATATACAGCATTAGCATTATATGATTTTTCCAACTTTGAATAAAGCCTTTTAAAAACTATAAATCCAACATTTTTTTAGAGTTGTCCATATGAAACATAACATCTCTATATTAATCAAAATTGTTTATAGTATTTACAGTTAAATTAATATATACTTTCAAATATTAATAAAATAGTTGAAAATAGACACGATAAAAACTCAAACTTTTACTCTGCGCGCCAGAAATTTCGACTTTTACGTCCTGGTGATACTTAAAGTAGTCCTTGCATTATAATTTGTTAAAAGTCCTTGGTATATCGCAATCTACATATTATATCGAATGATAAAAATTGATAAATGAATGATGACATTATATATAGTTTAACAGTATTATATTTCAGTTTCATAAAGGGGACTTTTAGAATTGCAGTCTGGTACAATTTGTCTTTAAAATATTGTAAATAAATATTTAAAAATATTTTTCACTAACAATTTTTGTAATATTGTACTGAATTAGTAACACAATCGTTTTGATTTAAAAAATTGAATATAAGTTTAAATCAACAAGAAAACCTCCTGTAGAGATTTTAGAATTGCTATGTAAATACCATTTTTAGCGTTAACATGTATAATGATGTATACGGAGATGTTTACACATTAATTAGACACTAGATATAATTATAGATATTATTTAATAATTATATATATAATAGATGATATATAATTTCTACATAAAATAATTTGAATAAAAAAACAGGAACAAAATTGAGATTTTAGGTAGTATAATAGTAGTAGTAATTCTTTAGTAGAATTCTTAGAATTTAGTAGAATTCTTTAGTAGGTAATAAAGAATAAATTATGTATATGCTATAATGCAATGTATGTACTATACTGCAGTAGTCCAATTAGTAATGAAGACGTAAAATAATTATAAAGATATTTAAATTATCCTATGGTTAATAAAAGTGTATTGTCAGCATATAAGATTATTTAAAGAAGCACTAACTCTATCGTTTAAACATGTAATATTTTTTAAATGCTGTAATAAATTCAACGAAAGCAGGAATAATAAATAATATTTTTGATAGCATATAATACCTAAGTATATTTGTGATTTTTATTTTATTGGATAACACTTATACGTAAAATAAACAAAATATATAATAGACATAAGCGAAATTTAATATATGCTTTATATATAAATCAATTTTATTAGAATATTATTATATATATATATTGTATATCATATTGATTCACAAGAAATCATATAATTTTTGTTAAATAAATATTATATGGATGTTTGTGAGCTTTTGTTTGATCTAAATATAGATATTTGATTTGGTTATTGTTTTAATGTTATAAATATTTGCTTTTAATTATTTAGTCTACAGGCGCACACGAAATAATTTTTAAAGGGGGGTCTTGGAACAATTGAGGCGTCAAACTATAGATTTTTTTTCCTGTATAATTTTGTGCGAACTGCATATAAGCATATTTTAGTGAGGAAATCAGGCGCGTAGCCAGGATTTCGATTCAGAAGGAACAAAAATGTAAATGCAACTGTTAAAGGCTAAATACAAAATACAAAATGCAAAATGGACAATATTTTTGTTCTATAAAAGCCATCACATTTTTCAAAATTGGGTGTAAATTAGAAAATTCTAGATGGTGCCCTCTTTTAATTTTGAATATAACTTTTTCTCGATACATTAAATCTCCGTCATTAAAAGCTAATAATTATTTATCATTAAAATTAATATGAACATTTTAGTATATAAAATATCATTACACATTATACTTTGACAAAGTTATTAAGAACATTTTTGTTTTTAGTAATCTTACTGTATAAGGCCGGCCATATTTTCGAAGGGGGAATTGTAGGACCGGTACGACCGACCTTGGGTGCGCGCCTGATCTAAACTAACAGATCTTGTTTTAGTTTTTATTGAAATGAATTATTAGACAACAAAATATGTGTAACTGTACAAACCTTTTAAAAAAGAAAATTAATTCTAAAAGCAGCAAGCTAAAAATGATAAAGTGAAATAATGTAACCAAATAAGAAAAACTATGGAAAGTAGATAACTTTAAGACATTTTGAAAATTCATATATTTTTAGTCAATATTTAGTCATCATATTTAGTCAATATTTAGTCATCATATTTAGTCAATTTGACAGTCTATGTCTAATGTACTTTTACACTTCTATATACATATAATTTTATATTTCTATAAATACATACGAGGTATAATAGATATTTTCCTCTTTCTTCAAACTGTGATATTTATAAATATTTAATGTTATTTTAACTATATGTATGAAGCATGTATTTATTTTGTATTTTTCTTGATTTATCATTACTTATTAGCGCAAAACAGAATAATCAATTTGGTACCTTTCAATGTATAAACATATATCGTTGGAAAAGGTTTTTCATGTTGCCATTGCACTTCACCTCAATGAGGTTGATCAGCTTCACTGAGTACTGCTAAACAGTTGTACTGCTCAACAGATCAGGGGTACAGGTCAGCTCAATATTCTACGACTTGTTCGTTTTCTTGGAAAAGTTTTGTCATGGCTGCGCTACGCTGCAATAAGCTAATTACAGCAACTCTGAAATATTCTTATTTTTCTTGAGGCGTATTTTGTAAAGAATTCTCAAGTATAGAAGCGTAAAATTCTCCCCTTTCTATTAGTTTCGTGTGATATTTTCAAATCTGAGGTCTACCATCTTTCTTTGTCCGAGGCACTCACTTTGCATGTAGCGTTACCTTGCTGCACACCAAAGAGTAATTTGTATCACAGTCCACACTCTGATAGTTGCGTGTAAGTCGTCTTACATTGGATAAAGTAGGATGCCTTGACGTGAAGATATGTAAATTCAAGCTGGTACTGAAGTTTGGAGTGAGTTAAAATATGAGATTATGATGGCAGCAAAGTCCCAACAGAAGTAGTTAATTCTCATTTGCACTTGAGAGCATTTTCCTGTGTCGTATTGGTCTAGATATGTAGGTCAAGAGTTGTGATCAGCACCAATTCAAGCGTTGAACTCACCAAAGAATAAAATAATGACTCGTTCTCGGGTATGCCTCCTATGATGGTATACTGCGGTAATCGTAGAATATTTTCTTAGATTCAAGCAGTGAGGATATAGTGTAGCGCATTGCCACTGATAAGGCTTATTAGTCCAGCTGATTTGTGAAGCTAAAGGGATAGAATCCTTCTGTTGGGAAGACGATATATTCCAGCAGGTTGTTGCTGACAGTAAGCCCAACCTCGTGCTCTCTGAGCTTGTCTGGGGTTTTTTGTTGTCAGAATAGGGACAATTCTTTCTCTCATACAGATCCAGATACCATGAGTTTAGTTTCTTAGAGAACCATAATGTTCCTATGTAGTCTACTCAATTCCATTTCTATGACTGCTGTCTTTCGGGTGGTCATCAGTAATACCAGGTATGATCATAGTCCTGACGTTCCAAGTGCCCAGCTTTAGGGCTGTCATTTTCTTCTTTGTTTTCATATTCTTTGAAGTTCAGTTGTCAGTCCAAATATTGAATTTCATTCTAAATCTTAAGCATCCAGTGAGGTGAGCTCAAAGACTTCTATTATAGAGCAATTATATTGTTAAATATAGAAGTATTTGGGTGAGCTTAACTGTCCAATGAAGTACGATGACTTATCATACTGTCGAAAGTAGTCAATGGCGTTTAACTTACGCAAACTGAGTAGAAGACTTATAACCGTTGAACTACTGTTTTTCCGTATTGTGTTAACGTTGTTAGACAAAGATAGAGTGTCCTCTTAGAAGCACAAAGCTTGCGTAAGTTCTTTAGAAGGACAAGCTGTTACCTATGCAACAAAGTCCTTCTCTTCATTTGTATGAGAAGATCTACCATAAAGGCGAGGGCTAATACATGAGGTTCCAGCACTGCTCAGTAATAGCCAGAATGTACAGCCACAAATTGCCTTATAGATTCCAACTCCAAATTTTTTATCGAGGTTAGATCCCGAAGCCCTTCCTGTGATCAGGTGTGGCCACAAAATACAGTAGAGGATTGAAATCGGTGTTTCCTTACCCCCTGTAAATGGACTGCCTTCGATGGCTGACGAACCCCATTCACCGGTGACATCTCACTTCGCCTTATCTCACTTTGCCTTATCTAATTTCGCCTTACCTCACTTCGCCTTGTCTCACTTTGCCCTATATGATCTCGCCTTATCGACGCTGTCTCATTTCGCCTTAAAAGGAAGTTATCATATTGAGCTTTGAGTAGTCAATGTACATAACTGATGTCGACATGCCTATAATTCAATATATTAATGTATAATAATGTATAATGTAATTCAATGTATTAACAATTTAATTATATATTATAATGCTGATATCATATGTGTATATATTTAGCCTGTTAGCCATTTCATTTTATGTACATCCTTTTGTGAGTTTTTAAAGTGTTTATAAAAACAGTTTTATTGTATGTAGGTAAACAGCTAAATCAGTCTAAATCGAAGATGCTTCTGATTTCATTAGACATTATATTATGTAACCTTTTATACATTACTTGTATAAGCTTTTAGAATATTAAAAAAAAATTAATTTAATTTTTATTTTTAATGCAAATAATTGCATGTCAACGATGGTGCGTCTGACTCCAGATCAGAAGCTGTGCGTTCAAGTAACGTATATCTTTTCAAAGCGCTTTCAAATAATTTTTCGATTTTTCGATAATGTATGTAACATTGTTTCCCACTGTTATATTACTGATTATTATACAGATGATTGAGAAATTTAAGTTATTTTTCCTTAGTTGAATTATTATTTATTACACTGTATATTTCAAAAATTCAATATGAATACTTGAATGTCAATCAAACACATTTTTCCTAAAAATAAAAAATTATCGTAGATTTATTGATTTTATTAAAATTATACTAAAAATTCCCGTCTATTTATGTTAAAATAAATTAAAATAGACTTTTCATTTTTTTAATACGTTCATTTATTACGACTTTCAGCTTTATTCCCATTATTATAAATGATTATTTTTTAGATTCTCTAAAAATAATCGTAGTTAGTATACACTTAATATACAGAAATATATATATTTTAAATTATAACATAATATAATAAATTTATTATATTATATTATATACTTGTAACATTATATTATATATATAATATGTATATGATGTTTTAATATTTTAAATATAAGTCTAAAAAGAAAACTGCGCATTTATAATACAACAAAGTTGTCTCACACTTCAATATACATATATTAGTCATGTTTAGCCTAATGTAAAAATTATTTTGAAATATGAATAAATATTCTTTTGTTTGGATCTCTCGAATAATTTTTCTCCTGTTTTCCTTTACTGAGCGATTTTTTAAGTTCGTTGGCATAAGCAATTGTATTAAAAAGTGTTTAAAATGTGCATACTAATGTGATTGTTATCTTTAGACAAATAAGAAAATGAGCATTAGGCCTACAATACGTGTGTAATTATAGTTATAACATTATATATTGCCGGATACATACAAATATTTCCATATTACGTTTGTAAATATTTATTATAAGAGGTCAACATGTTGTAAGGGTTGCTAATCATAGATGCAATTGATACAATATATTATATTATAATTAAAGTAAAAAAACTTGCAGAGTCAAATAATTAATTTAATGTTGCTCAAAAAATGTTATACTATAACCAGAAATTTTAGTTTCACTTTTCGATTTATTCATTCAAAATATTTCTATATTCTTGTATTTTAAAATTTGCAACCAAAAGTGACAAAGAAACAAGATAGTAACACATTCACAATTAATACAACTTTCATTTCTACCGCATATGTCTATCAATATTTTTCATAGTTTTAATATTTTTTTCATTATATTATTTCTGATATGCGGGTTTCTGAGTTTTAATTTTAATTTTTTAAGCGTAATTTTACTTACATATTATATGTAAGTTAAATTTCATGTTAGAGCCTTTATAAATGTTTACGTTTATGTTTCATAATTGTAATATGGTACCTGATTTCATTCTTAAGTAACACTTATTCAATTTAGGTATATTTAATCTTCCATAACTTTAAATGTAATATATATATGTATATAAGATTTATATAATACTAACTAAAAAATATCTTCCATCCAACACTTTTACTTTTATCAGTGAAAACTTACGTATTCCATATCAAAACGCAATTCTATGAACCGTATTTTTCTATTATATTTTCTAATTAATAATACAATGTTAAGTTTTATGTAGCCTTATAGCATGTTTTTTATAAGCTTATAAAAATACAAAATTGTTATTTGTTCATAAATAATTTTGTACGTACTACAAAGTTTTACCAGCTATTTATATTACGTTTTATTACAATTTTTTACAAAAATAATATTAGCATAATACTTAACAATAATAATGTAATATTTATAATGACTATCTAATAGCCAACTAGGACAATTATAAAAACAGAAAAAATATCAGGATCGCTTATTGATTATAATTAATATTATTTATAAATTACGTTAGTTAGCTAATAAGCTATAACAATTTATGACTCAATATTTTATACTACGACTATCTCAAACTGGATCAATGTAGGGAGAAGAATCATTTACCATCACTGGTTTTTATAACAAATTCCTTGGCCATTGTAATTTTCAATTGATTTACTAAACAAATCACAAACTATTAATATTCCAACAATTAACTGATTACAAATCAAAAGAAAATAAATCATATATTAACCATATTCACATTAATTTATCCAACAAATGATTTAGAACCAAATAAATAAATTTAAAAAATTATTTTGAATAAAGACAAGATTAATTCGATTACTCTGAATCATAGATATTTTTGCTCTGAATTTACAAAAAATGTGTCGACCTCTTTAAAATCTCAAATAAAACAGCGATAATAATAAATTTGGATTTTTATGAATAAAACCGGTAAGACATTTCGGGAGAATAACCGCTGCTATGAACAATCGGTCCCCACAATCTACTACAAGTTGTTACTAAAAGTATGTGCAAATTAAAAGCTTTAATTCTGCGATGTAAAATATTCTTATTTATTACGATTTATTCACAAATAATACATTTTGTAACACATAAACGTTTTCTTGATCATCTGTCTCATCATAGAGCTCGATCATGTCACCCATTCCAATATATAAATGTGATGAATTTCGTAGAGTGATCGATATATCTGCTTGGTAGAAAAAAAAAAAAAACACGCAGCGGCATCCTAAAATTTATAAAAAACACATTTCAAATAGTTCCTGCCTATTTTGAATACCTACTGATGGTCGAATTAATCGCCGAGATCTCAGTCTTCTTAATCCTGATCTTCTGAACTCTATTAGTATACTTGGTGTCTTTCTCTATAAATTAAATCACGACCTCCTACTTCACGTCTGTTCTCTTCCTCCTCAGCTACGACCTCATTTTCTCTCACAGTTTATTACTCATTATATTCGTTTGGGCTCTTCTACCAAAAATAACAGATTTTAAATATGTCTTCAACATAAAAAAATGTCATTGCATTTTAATGGATTCTGACAATTTTTGTAATTCATATAGCTAAACTTTTCATACATATTTTTAATTATTTAAGAACCATCCCGAATAAATGAAATTTATGAGGTCTATCTGGTGGTACAACTGGCCTATGTAACAAGACCTTATCTCCCATTTTAAATGTTATCTATGTATATACAACGATCTATATACTACGATCATACAACATTTTAGCTATTCTATAATCTGTAATCGTACGATCTCTGACTAACCGATTAGCGTTCTGCATATTACTTACCTCTCACAGCAGCAACAGCTCATATCTCACCAGATTCAGAAGCTCCCATTCCACAAAAATAAATTACTGGCTTCATAAAGTGGGCAAATCCATCAACTCTACATGCAGGCTTTGTGGTGAAGAACCAGAAACCACCCAACATCTCATCACCGAATGCATCGCCATAAGACCCACAAGACTAAGAATCTACAACAAGGAAGACTTAGATCTCAACATTCTGACCACTGACCCCGAAAAAGCTTCGGCGCTCGTAGAATCTATTCTACGGTGTCTATAGCCCCTTTCAACAACAACAACAACAACAACAACAACAACAGCAGCAGCAGCAGCAACTCAGGAAGATGCGCTCGTGCGAAAACCAAGTGCTCCGCCTCACTCAGTCGGTCAGTGATGGCTTCCAGGAACGCCTCCGATCAGTCCTGTCGCTGCTAGATTTTTCAAAGGCCTACGACACGGTCTGGAGAGCGAGGCTGCTCCGCATCCTTCTGGATAAGGGAGTCCCGCTCCATTACATCAAGTGGATAGATGCTTTTCTCCGCAATCGCCAGGCCTGTGTCCGCTGGAACGGCCGCAGAGGTAGAAGAAGACCCCTTCGCCAAGGCCTCCCTTGTGTAATGATAGCTGCGCTACCCCCGTTTCTTAGATCACCTTCAACTGAACCGTCGGTGTAGATGATGTTCTCAACCTTCCACTCTCTAATGGTGTTAAGAGCGTCCATGACTAGTATCTCTTTGTTGCCAGATTTCTTGGTGTCGGCTTTCAGATTGCTACTGCAAATCTATTTTCTGTTGCTGATCCAACTCCATGGTGGCGACTTGGCTGTTGTTAGTCTTTCATATTGCAATGTTTCCCAATCCGTATCTGGCTCTATTTCTTTCAAGATCTTCAATGCTTCATTTCTTCCACTGCTCCTTATTTTTTATCTATGAGTAGTATTTCTGGAGATAAGTATGTTTCTTGGGTTGCTCAATCGGAGGCATTTGGCTTTCAGGTAGGCTCTGGCTATGTTTCTCTTGATGATACTTTCTTATGATGTTACTCTAGCTTCTAGTCCGAGTGCTTCAACTGGAGATGATTGCAGTTGACCTGTCATAATTCTGAGGACCCTATTGTGGACTCTTTCCAAAACTTATCTGTTGGTCTTAGACAGCCATGTTGCCACCCTGCCGCTCCATAATTCATAACTCCCAAAATACAAGCTGAGAAGATTTTTTTTTGCATTCCAACCCCATTCTCTGTTTTCTGTGCTGCTGATGATTCTGCTGTTTCTCACGACCTTCTTGACAACATTTTCTACATGATTCTTGAAGCAAAGGGTTCTGTCAAATGTTACCCCCAGAAAAGTCGGATTTGGATTGCATTTCAAAAGCTTATCATTTATTCTAATATCTGGTGTCCAATTTGCTTCTTTCGTGTCCGTAGAAAAAAAAGCTGTTTCGCATTTGCTAGCATTCAGGTTTAATTTCTCTCTAGTACTCCACATGGCTATGATGTTGATGCCCTCCTGTACTTTTTCCGCTGCCATGATCTTTGATCTGTGAGTTGACCAAATAGCTGTGTCATCAGCGTACATCGAGATGTGAATTCCTTCGGGTATTAGTTCTCTAAGTGTGTCAATGTAGAATAAGAAAATTATGGGAGATAACACTGCGCCTTGAGGTAAACCTTGCTTAAGTATTATCTTCTTACCGACAGTGTTCTCTATTCTGACCCTCGCTCTTCTTGATGATAGGAAGCCTCTGATCCACTTGATAAACCTAGCAGGCACGCCTTTATCTATCATTCTTTGCAGGAGACGGTATTTCCAGACAGTGTCTTACGCTTTGCTGTAATCGAGCAGTGCTAGAACCGTATGTTCTGCTGGTTTTTTCTGAAAACCATCACTGATGTGTTGCGTGATTTTGGCCAGCTGGTCTTCTATTGACATATTCTTGCAAAAACCTGCTTGTTCCATGTTGATCAACCCTCTTTCCTCAGCCATATACATCATTCTGTTTGCAACCATTCTTTCCATAACCTTCGCAATGCAGGAGGTGAGGCTTACGGGTCTGTAGGAGTCTACTTTTGATGGGGGTTTCTTTGCTTTCAAGAGTGGTATAATAATGGCGTTTTTCCAGTCTTGAGGGCACCTCCCTTCCATCCATGATGTGTTAATTTAGTCTAGTAGCATCTCTCTCGCTTTCTTCTGATATACTCTTATCATTCTTGGCGCGATGCCATCTTCACCAGACGCCCCTCCGCTTTTCATCTGGTTTATAGCATTTTCCAGTTCAGCTATGGAATACAATTGGACCTCTTGGGTATCTTCCTCTTTAAGGTTGTCAAGTTGTCTTATGACCTCTCTGTTGAAGTCTCTGTCTTCTTTTCTATTTTAATATTGTTTATACTAGCATAATACTTCATTATGGCGTTCGCTTTTTCAGTGTTACCATAGATGTCTTTGCCTTCATGTTTAAGTGCGTTGTTAGGACCATTGCTGTCAGGGCTGTCATTCAGAGATTTGGCTATCTTCCATATCTTTCTGGTGTCCGGACTGTACTCTGCTTCTTCTAGACAAGATCTCCATTTGTTTTCCTTAGCTTCTTTCACCTTGGATCTTAGCTCGGTGCAAGTTTCAATCCATTGATTCCTCTTATTGGACATGTTTCTTCTAAAATTGTTTCTCATTTTGATGATATCTTGAATTTCTTTCGTCATCCATCTGATTTTTTTCTTTCCGACTGTCACTTTAGGAATGTACTTAAGTATTTCTCGATAAGCTTGTTCTTGTTGTCTTCCAAATTCTATTCTATGAAAGTGGAAAAGTCTTTCCAGTTGGCCTTCTGCCAGTTCCATGTTGTTCTCAGTTTACTGTTGGTATTGCGACTTGTATCGATATCTATCTTGACTGTGATGGGTAGATGGTCAGACCCCATGTCTTCACTGGTCTTCCATTCACCGGTTGTTGTTTCATAACCAAAACAACCTGAGCATTTCTCACTGTATGACGTCTATATAGACACCGCATCATCAAGGGCTTCAGTGGCTCCGTCGCAACAGGAACTAATAGCCATACGCACTAACGCACGTGCGTCCCCTCTGTGCGCTGAGGAGGTAGGTATCTCGCTCTTTATTAACTTAATTGGAATCGATGATGGTCATTGTGGGGAACACCTTGACTTCCTGATTTATATTTGTCAGTTTTGGCGTCATAATTATATAGTGCATCCGTCCGATTATTATCTAAATGATTTAAGAATTGTTAACATTTTTTTTTATATTTTGCTAGTCATCGTAACTAGTATTAACTTTTCAGATAAAACATATAATTGCGCTTTTAAAACTGCACTTTAGTAGGAAATATTACCGAAGAATATAGGATATACATATTCTTTAGTTATAAATCGATATTGTATGGAACTCGAGTAAGGTAATAACCAGAAAACAATAATGGATATAAATTCAAAATTGGCATTGTTTCCCACTGAAATGTTAGATCTGATGCGGGAAACAAAGAAAAAACTCAATCGCATGCAAAAAAATTGTACTAGTGTATACATATGCGATGCAATGCGTATATTCAAATTACGATTATAGTTGTTTCGTTCTCAAGTCAAGTTTTGTAGTTTAATGGTTTAAATTCGTCAATGATTACTTTCGTATTTTTAGTGAGCGGATTCATGCGCATTTAGTAGCACTAGCAATATAACATTTTAAATTAAATTAAAATTTGTTTTAAATAGTATGTCACTAAGAATTTTATCGCAGCTCAATTAGCTCCTTTCTATTCGGTATTGAGTAGGAGTCGGATGCTTCGAACATCCGACATTGATTGTATTTAATCACAAGGTAATCTTTTTTATTTTTCATATATACATAAGAACAAATAATAGTTCCATTTTAATCCTAAATTTCATGTTTCACATAAATTGTGTCATTAAAACTTGAAAATTAAATTAATGAGGAACCCAATTAACTTTGTCATTATCATTTTTTACTTTTAGGCTTAGCTTAAAAAGGACGAAGCAGCAGCTATTGCACTATCATTGATTGAATATAATTCTGATCTATTGCACTGCATCAACGTATTATTTTATATTATGTTCGTTGTAATCAGTAATGTGTATTGTAAATGTAGGTGATATCACATATCTATGTAATCATATGACATGTCAATTGACATACATTATACAACATACCCAATCAAATTTCAATGGTATTACTATTAGTATGTCTACAAGAGTCAAGACACAAGTACAATTGAATTAATAATACTTAGTATTATACTATTAACTATGTCTAAGTCAAAATGTAGTCTGGTTCAAATTATATGATATATCTCTGACTTATTTTATATAATTTTTAATATGTTATTGTTATCGTTATATCTATTACTCGAGAATCTCGAGTAATAATTTTTTTACTATTACTCGAGAATATATAGCGCTGAGTAATATATAGATTCTCGAGTAATAATTTTTTTACTATTAGTAATAGTAAAAAAAATTATTACTCAAGATTATTCTCGAAAAAATATTCTCAAGTAATAGTATTACTCGAGAATATTCCACTAAAAAAAATAATAAGAGATTATAAAGAATCTCGCAAATTACAAATTACCTACATTATTATATATTATATATAAAATATATTATTTGCAGAGATTATCAAATATTAATAATTATAATTTGCATTTCTATCA